>JAJKFL010000005.1:14093634-14151134 GCA_021186555.1 Reticulitermes speratus | reverse complement strand
TCCAAAATATTTTTTCACCAAAACTGTGTGTTTCTTTTTTGTGCCATCCAAGCTTATAGCAGTAGCTTTCACAAACAAGTCTATGTGATTCTTTCAGTTATCAGAACCACTCAAGTGTGGGACAGTCTCATATGCCTGGTAACCCTATTGATACTGGATCCGTCTATTGTAAATGCTTGTCTCACAATGTTTCCATTTGAACATGCTTATCAGCAATATAGGAAACACAATTCTGTGGCAGCAGTGCATGTCTGTGGCTGAAGATTATCGATGGGCAGGCTATGGTGTTGGCAAAGTTGATCCTTCCTTGGATTTGGCTAGTGTATTTGTCAATACATAATTCAAATTTTAAGTAGTATTTCTGCCTGACATGCTTACATCCCAGAACATGTTTGGCAGAAATGATAGTAATTAAAATTATTGGATGTTATATTTTAGATGATTTATGTATTGACAAATCTGTGTAATGAAACAGTGTGAGGCATCATGTGGAGGTGGCGTGTGGCAATTTGGGTAGTTGACTTTAGTTAATATGTATGTGCAAACTTTACGCCTTCCTCAAAAACAAATTCATTTTCTGCTGCCTGCATAGTACCGGCAATAACTGTTGGGCAGTGATTTTCATTGTGTTTATTGTTGCTACTAAAGTGGATGTTACTCAAACTTTTAAATAATGTGGAAAATATCAATGTTAGGCAGGCCATAATTCATTAACATTATCCCACTATACAAATATAAAACACTTGGTTTGTGAGTGGCAACCTGTAACCAAGTGAACAGAATGTCGGCAGACTTGTGTATGTGCACAGTAGCATGTTGTCCATGATGCTGTCTTCAGTGATCACAAAAAGTTACAATTTTAAAATGATGATGTTGCTTGGCATTGTGTCTGATTGTAACACATTATGTGGTCATTGCTTCACATCGTGTCTTATTGTAACATTGAAGTCATGTAAGACACTTCATTTTACATCTTCACAGCAGATGGAGATAAATGTGGCAAACAACACTGAAATGTGAACAGTCACTGACAAGCAGTCCAGTGTTTGCTTGGTAGAATCATACAAATAGTTCCATGTTCTGTCAAAGATGGCAGAGTATCTGTTTTTAACCATAAGTAAAACAAAGACACGAAAATAATAAAAGTTGTGGAAGTTCCAGATTGGGATGTCTTGAGCCTAGTGACAGTGCTATGCCAGTATATGCCAGGTGTAACATTTAGGCTGTAAGTTAGCATTTTTGATAGGACTAATAAGCATACAAACATATAGTGAAGACAAGTCATCCAAGTAAGTGGGGTTTGTAGACCTGTAATTCAATACTGTGATCGATTAAAGGTAAACTTACTACATGAAACACAGGTATGATTAAACACATTACTTTTTTTCAGGTTAAAGTTAGTTTGTTTGCTGAGTATGGTCAAGTGCAGAGTTTCTATGCTGAAAAATATCCTGAGTGTGTGCAGGGATATAGAGGACCAAAAGAAGAAGTGGCTGAGTAACAGCTTCTAGTGGGCAGTGAGTCGTAATTACAACTGAGATGTGTACATCATCATTTTAGCAAGTAGGTAGCAGTAACATTTTATTCCAGCGTTTGGTATGTATCCACTTAGATTCTTGGTTGGGTTACTGGCAGTCTATCCAGGTAAATGATGTGATGATAATGCCTTCAGATAGGTTACTTTTAAAATTTCTACTTACTTAACATTTCTGAAAATAAAGAGGGCATCAATGTCTTGTATCAAATTTATATTGAATGAAATTGTTTATGAAGGCTGGTGTTACAGAGAACTGACAATATTACCAGGCTGGTATTATTTATTTTAATCAGTTTTCAGACGTCAGTAATAAGTCTTAAATGGAGAGTGTTTCTTACAACATTCACCTGAGCACCACAGCCATCATGGGATGTCACAGCAGATATGGGCTTTCTATGTGATAAAGTTGCCATGCATAAGTCAGTGATAAAAGAAACTCTGTGTATAACTCCTTGTCCAATGTGGAATTTGTAGCAAAGGTTCATTTATTCACTTCAGAATATTTGTGACATTTGCTGTGCCAAATGAATAAAGTTTCTGTACCTGCTCAGAGGTTTTAATGTGATGTGTAAACTCAGAATGTAGTACGTTATGACAAGAACTGTATATTGATTGACAACCCAGCATTTCACACACACTATCTCCATGTACAGGAGTCCTCAAGGAGCTGATACAAGTTTCACTGGTCAGAAAGTTCCCCATCTTTTATGGACCCTGAAAGTTCATAAGAGCCCATCACTATATCCTGCTGAATCCAGCCCACATACAGCATATTTATTTAAGACCCACTTTAATAATGCTCTTCTTTCTAAACCTAGGTCTCCCTTCTAAATTTAAATTGTGTATTAATTTATTTTCTGTCCCATGCATGTAGAATATCCCACCCATCTCCTTCTCTTTGATTGGGTCATCCTGATAATATTTGGTAAAGATTTCAAAATATGAAGTTCCAGCATTCTCCATCCTTTTACTTCCCATGTCTTGGATCCAAATATTGTCAGCAGCCCATTTCTTGGATCCAAATCTTGTAAGCAACCTCTTCTCACATAGACTGTTCAGATTATGGTCTTTATGCTATGATGCCATGTAATCTTATCAGTGGAAGAATATGGTGCCCCTATCTTCATGGTTGAATTGCAGATGGTGGCAGTGTGTGCCTGAAAAAACATTGTTATCCACCAATTAGATGTGTGTGAACATGTTTTCTTATTCTTTGCCTCAGCTTAGTTCTTCTCACTAAGTGTGACTCCTCAGGATATTCGGTGCACTTATTAGGTAGGTGATGGTTATTTTTATGAAATAACTAGATAGATTTGTTTAATAATTTCACTATTGCTAAGTTTAGTGTGCTCAGTTTATACCACTTCACATCATACTTTATGTCTTGTTTGCATCAGTGATGTTCCCAGTGAATAATGCTGTTCACTAATTATTATGTACATAGTTCACAGTGATTTCTGTGTAAGTAAGTATTCATATATAGCCACTTTCACTTCTGTTTTAATTTGATATGTACCTTTAGGTAACTGAGATTCATGTCTTTTTAGGTTTTAAGAATCTGATGAAATTTGATTGGTTACCCCGAACGTCCGTAGCAACCCAGTTTTGGCAAGAATTTTTAGGGATGAGGGAGGTTGACCTCTTTCATTGGCCATCCCATTAAACCTTGTGTTTGAGGCTTTGTGGTTGCTTGGTAGTTGATTTCCCTTAGCAAGGGCACAATAGATGGAGACTCAAATCCTCCCCTTAAAATTCAGGTTGTCAGGGTCAAGTTTGAAATGTGAAGTGTGACCAATTAATCACTGCAGCTGCAGTGTGTTGAATGTCAAACTTTCAGAAACTCCGTAAAACACATAATGTCCAGCTGAGGCCAGCACTTGGTACTTTGAGAATGGCTGTCTGCCAACTCACAACCTTTGAAACACAGTTGCATTGCACATGTTATCAATTTAAGTTATAAGTAACTTAAATATAGAATACAAATAGGTTTTTACAGAATTGGCATGCTAGGGAAATTTCAGCTACAAAGACTACATGGTATCATAACCCAGGAGACCTTAAACTGAGTACACCATCATGAAATTCTCAAATAATACAATCTTACTCTATCATGTTCTTCCCTTAATGTATGAGACCCAAGTTTCACCATAATATAAAACAAAGAGATAAAATTATGGTTTTGTATATGAAGTTGTGATATCTGGCACATCCAGGACCAGTGAATTGCTAGATATGTAATTTTCTGAATATTATAATGTTATACCTAATGTGTATCTTAGCATACCTAGCAACCTCATGGACAGACCTAACCATTTAATTTGTCGCTTGATATCCTGTCCTGTTTTCCCTGCCACACTTTGTATTCCATTTCTGTTGCTACATAAGTTAACATGGTGTATATATTATCTAAAGAAACCAAAAAGACACCAATTATCAAGGGCCAAACTCTGAATTGGTGCTGGGTTCTGCTGATTATGGAATAGTGAAATATAATGGGCCTGTTAGTCAAGTTCCAGTTAATAAGCTTTCAAGATCATCCAGTGCCAGATATCACAACTTTTACTGTATTTATCGTGGTAGGGTTTCACATATGTAGTACAAGGCAAGAAGGTACAAGATTCTCAACTAATGGTAGCAAGCTTTCTATGAGGTCTTCCTTTTTCTGGGATATGGTACTGTGTGACTGAATGATTGGTGCCCAACATTTCAAGACAACATAATGGTCTCATTTTGAGGGTTAAAATGTCATTCATTGGGCATTCAACCCTTGAAGATGAGACCATTAATGTTGTCTCAAAATGTTGGGCACCCAATCACACAGCGACACAGTGCCATATTTCAGGAGAAAGGAGACCTGAACAGCACCACTGAAGAGCCTAAAAACTCCCAAGCTTTCCATGAATTTAATTTGCTGTTAACTTCATGAATGCATGTGATATATTATTGTTATTCTCAGGTATTTTAATGTTTGTCACATTTTTGTTTTTGTTGGTTTACATTATGATTTTTGTCATTTATTCTGGTGACATTAGACAAGGATTCTGTGTGTTAATGATTCTATTCAACTTATACATTGAACATCTGACCAAGGAAGCTTTTGAATGGTTTGGAGACTTCAAAAATAGGAGAAAAAGTAATTCACATTGTGATATATGCAGATTACCTTGTGATACTGGCTAAGGAAGAAACTGCTACAGGGCATGATTGATAGACTAATTGACACTGGAAGATAACTATAGAATGGAAGTGAATGTGGAAAAAACTAAGGTAATGAGAATCTCAAGGCAACCATCCTGAGGGAAGATTATGATAGATCAAAAATATACCATATTTACCTGAATCCAAGAGGACGACTAATCTAAGACGACCCCCCAAATAAAATATGTCTGCCAAGGGAAAATGTATCTAACCAAATCTAAGACGACCTCCCAAAAATAAAAGTCTGCTAAGAAAAAATATTTTACTGTTAATTTCATACACTTAACACACAAAGCATGTCAGATTCTATCTACCTTTACCAATCAGTGTCACTATCTCCATCTTCACAGTCAGTGTCTTCATCTTTCTCACACTCATTCCTAACATCCCCATCCTCTTCACTATCATTCCACATGTCATCATTGGTCCCATCCACTGCATTGGATATACAGCACTTCTTAAAACCCTTCACAGTCACTTCTGGTGAGATGTGCTGTCATGCGGTTATTATCCACATTAACTAATACATTCATATTTCTTGGTTTATAAACTTACTTGAACCCATGAAGATTCACAGTTTTCTCCACAGATGGTGTTAGTGGTGGTGTAAATTATAAATACATATTTTCTGAAGTTTTGTGTTGTGTCTGCCCCCTGATCAGTCAGAGTTCATGGCTTTTTTATGGTTTTTAATTTGTAGATTAGTCCAGGTTTTATTTTTGAGTCTTGTAGTTAATTTTTCAATAGCCATTTTACTGTTACTACCCATGGAGTAGATCTGTTCTCAGGTGCATATCTTGACAAGTTCACTGATGTAACTGGTCCACCAGGTTAGGTGCGCCTTTGTCTAAAAATGGAAATGGAGCTGGCTTCCGAAACGTGTTTCTTTAAACAATAAGACGATGGATAAGGTTCCAAAAAAACAAGATTTGTCATTTAAGTTGGGCTCTGTTCTCTCTTTTGTTGAAACATGACAATTTGGCGATGCGGGGGCTTGATTTGGCTCTGCATGGTTTGGTTCAGTGCTTCATGCGCGAATTTAAGAGGACCTCGCATATTTAGCGCCAAATTTGGGGAAAAAAACTTAACAATATTTTCTAAATTTTACAACTAAACAGTGTTTCCAAAATTCACTACATTACAGAGTGATAGCATAGTGTAATGTTTTTGAAAGTGATTGTGAGGTATAAAGAAATGTGTGAATTATTGACAGACATTTTTGTGTACTTAAATAGATTACATAGGATACATTAGGTTGAAATGGAAGATGGAAAATTATGCAGACAGGTAGATCATGTCTCTCCTCTAAATTAGATGGGCAGTAATATATATATATATATATATATATTGTGTGTGTGTGTGTGTGTGTTACAACTAAGTGCATTGTGTACACATAACTAAATAATTTTTGTGTAATAGTGTCAGTTTGTAGTTATAGTGAACATCCATGATGTATGTGGGAGGAACATAACATTAGCTTGGGGCAAGCTGTTGCTGAATTAAGTTAGAAGTTTTGAACACCTGAAATCCTATAGGTGGGACAAAATGTGTTGTAATTTTACTAAAAGCACCATTATTTATTTGGCCAGTTGTAATTATAAATCAATACTGTTATCCTCTTTTGACACCGAGTGCTATATACCCTGTGGATATGCAAGTTTTGATTTGTGTCTTTGTTCCCAGAAATTATTGAATCATTTTATGAACATATCCAGGGCTTTATAACAGGGGCGTATTAACCACCTTTCTCAGAACTGAGTTAAGTCACCAGGAGCTCTCTCAACTTTAACTACACAATATGAGAGATAGGTATACAATTCAGAGCAAAGGTTATGTTGCAACTGAGTAAATAAAAAAGATGTATGAACTGTTTCAGAGCATGGCTAAGAAACAGACAGGTGTGTATGGCTAATCCAATTTTTGTGCCATGTACTTGCTTGCATCTTTTTCACAAGCCTTCATGTTTTTTATGATGATTACAATGATAAAGTCAGTAGTGTATTACTTCCTAAAATGTCATTGGTGTATTTCTTACTAATACTGATCAAAGTAAATCACTCGTGAAACAGAAATTTGTTGTAACCCACTGATACAGTTTTACAGGAGACAAAAAACTTGACAGATCAGTAATAGAACAACATTTAAGCATGTTATATTTTTATGAAACATAACATAACATAATTATGACAGTGAATAATGAATTACAAAGGACACGGAAGGAAGTGGTACTATACTGTCTAGGAACTGAAGAAAACCATGAAAGATATCATGGTCATTGTCCCAGCTGACATCCAAACCAAGCACCTCCTGAATACATGTCATAATGTTACCATTTGAGTCAACTTGCTTGGTGTGTGTCATGTAGATGTACATACACAATTTTAAGTTAGAAAGTTTCAGACTTTCTAAAAAATAATACTGGTAACAGAAAATATTACGCTAATAAAATTTTTGAAAGTTGTGCAGAATTTTTCCTTATGGGGCTGAAAAGGCAGTGGGGCTGTGGTGGTAGTGGACAAATACTCCTGGGCAAGAGCTGTCATGCAGTCACTCACATGCACTGTCATGTTGTAGCTGTTAACAAGAGGATGTTTGTTTTATTGGCTGAATGATCATGCTGTTGTGTTATTTTGACCCATTATTTGCTCATAATACTGATTGCAAAGCATCTTAATGACAACAAAAGTGGAGGACCAACTCACAAGAGAGACAGTAGATTAAAACGCAAAATTCAAATTATAAAGAAGTTTGAAAATGGTCAAATCCAACTTCACTTTCTCAAACTGCATTTAGCTACTTTAACTCTGAAAATAATCTTGACAGACTGTGAATGCATAAAAGATGATGTGAAATATTCAGCACCTTTAAAGTCCACAATAACTACGAAGAAGTGTGCACATGCTCTGTTTGAATGGAAAAGTTATTAATAAAAATTACTTAGTTAAAAGTCTCCACAACTTTATTAACACTCGGTATTGATTTTTCCAGACTAAAGAATTGAAATGTTATTACTTTATAATTATTTACTTACTCTTCTTAATGTAGACAAATATATTCGATGATTGTTTTCTCAGACGGGACAAAATACTATTCATATCATGTTTTTAAATTTAAACTATTTATAGCAAATCATGTTATGCCTGCAATAAATATCATCATTCATCATTTATTTTACCTTCCATAAATCTACAGATATGGAAACAGTCATACAACATATAAGGATATAAACACTAAATTGAGGACATATCTACATATACAAACAATAGAATGCAAAGCACTTGTCATATCATCAGTCACAATGTTTATCATGCCAACACATTAAGTACAACAAAATAATATACAGCAGTATACAACCTATCACTTCCAAAGAACTCAATCATTCATCAATACAATATCTTTTCTATTAACAGTCAGTATACAATTAGATGTGTAAGAAAAGCAAAAATATAAAATAAATAGAATATTAAATAAAATAATGTAAAATGTTAAATAAAATAATAAATCCCTGATCATTAATATGTTTGTTGAAAAAACTCTTCAACACTATAAAAAGAATTTTCTAAAAGATAATTTTTTAGTGTAGATTTAAAATGCTTCACATCATTAGATAATGATTTAATATTCAATGGTAAATGGTTATAAATTCTACTTCCGGAGTATAGAACCACTCTTTGAAATAGTGTCAAATTTGTTGAAGGTAAGTGTAAATTATAATTATAGCGTGTATTTATGTCATGAATTTGTGAATTGGATTGGAAAAGATCTCTATTCTTTACAACAAATAAGAGTAATGAAAAAATATATTGAGATTTAAGTGGTAATATTTGTAATTGTTTATACAATTGATGGCATGAATCACGCCTATTAGAATTTGTAATAATTCTTATTATCCTTTTTTGAATTTTAAAGATGAGTTTACTATGGACTGAATCCCCCCAAAATATAATACCGTATGACATTAATGAGTGCACATAGGAGAAGTAGGTAATTTTTAATACATCCAAAGACACAAATGGTTTAATCGCCCTAATGGCATAACATGCCTTACTCAATGTAGAAGTCAATCTAATAATATGTTCCTTCCATGTCAATGTATTATCAATAATTAATCCTAAAAATCTAATGCTGCAAATATCAGTAATGACGTTTTTATTAGAAATTTCCGAAATTATTATTTCATGTTTGTTTTTAGTTAAAAACTGTAGAAAATATTCCAGAAATACACCAACAAATGCTCAAATCACTAAAAAGGTGCAATCAGCCCTTTATTATAGTCGAACCCTACATATGTTTCGGCTCTCCACGAGCCATCATCAGGGGCTTTCTAATAGTGCTTCTCAAATGCTGGGTCTGCCTATTATTGACATTCGTAAAATTTTTTGTGTACTGTTTATAAAATCATATATAAGTAAAATCGTGAGTATAAAATATAGTTAAAATGACAGAATGTTAAAATCACACTGTTCACTGTATCTTTGCACTTTTTGATGTTCCACAAAAACATACACTGCACTATGTTGATTGCGATGGTATTTGCTCTGGACGGTAATGGATGGTGCGTACTGTATGAATTTGGCACTTCGTTTTTTACGTTGTAGTGAGTAGTCTTGTGACGATGTGTGATATAGTTATGAAGAAGAGGTGGTTCTGGTGCTGTTGTAGTGTGGGGCTGCGTCTTAAAGTGTATCTGGTGAAGGTGAACTGTATACAGTCCAACAAATCTATAGTGAAAGCAGAATGACTGTTACAGATATCAATAACCAAGTACATCTAACGGCATTTTAAGAATTTTATATACCATTAATATAGCTGTTGTAATTTCAACGAAAGAGCCCCTGAAGATGAGCTTTATATAGGCTAGAAACATGTTGGGCAGCATATAATAATAAAAATTGTGTTAAATAACATAAAACTGTGTACATTTGTCTGCATAAGATATATATATTTGATTGGTATATTTCTGTATATGTATTTTTATATTTGTATTGAAGTACTTACTGCTAAGCCATGTTCTCATTTCCAGCTGCATAATATCACTCTTAACCCCATCTTAAAGAAGCACCTGCATCCTGCCACATCATTAAGGATGGAATAGAATATCTAATGGGTTCGAGCCCTTAGAGGCCCGATGCACGTAGGCCTTATCATTAAGGATAAAAATGGAAGATATTAGATGCCCCTTAGGTATGTGATATTAGGTTAGTGTGGGAGCCAAACACCTTCTATGGTGTTCTGTACTGTACTAATACGTCATATATTATTCTCACTCACTGTGTTTTTACCATTAATGTAAGTTTCATTCCTTGTTGCTTTATAAATACAACATTTTTCAACAGTATTAATGTGATTTCCTTTATTAGTGATGTATAGAATCTTCATAATGTTATCTATTGTCTGATGGCATGTCTGTTATCTAGTAAGTGTTGACAAAATAAAAGACAAGGTAAAAAGCCAAAATTTACAAACAATGGCATATATGAGCTTACATGCCCAGATTGTGGTCTTTAATATAATGGACAAACAGCTAGACATATAGATACATACACAGACTTTCCATCTAACACAACTATTCTTACTGAAGTGTATATTAGCATTACACTTTAATACCTTTCTTTTCAAGCTTTTATATTGATTGATGCTATAGGCTTGACTAGCATTGATTAATCTGACGGTTGTCATCCCATTGTATTTAAATATCAATACAGATAAATACACAGATTTTCCATCTAACACAACTAGGTGGAAAGTGTGTATTTATGATATTTAAACACAAGGGGATGACAACCATCAAATTAAACAGGTAGAAGTTTGCTAAAGAACATGTTTTATCTTTTAGAAACAATAACACCTCTAAATTTGCTCAATAGATAACGGACATGCCACCAGACCAACAGGTAACATTATGAAGATTTTATACATCACTAATAATTAACATAACTAACATTAATACAGTTCAAAAATATTACATTTAGAAAAAAAAGAGTGAAACTCAAATTAATGATAAAGGCACAGTGAGTGAGAAAATATGACATATTAGTACAGCATGAGACACCAGAGATGGCATTGGGTTGCCCCACAAAACTGATATGACATACGTAAGTGGCATCTGATATCTTCCCAATGGTGACAATATGCAGTTCGAAATGAGAACATGGCTTAACAGTAGGTGCTTCAATACAGATGTAAAAATATACAGTATATACAGAAATATAATACCAATGAAACTAGCTGGTGTTAATCAATATATGTTTATTGTGGGCACAACATGATATACTATAAACAGTTGAAATTTCGAAACGATATGAATAGTATTTTGTCTCGTCTGAGATAACAATCATGGAATATATTTCTCTACATTAATAAGAGTAAGTAAATAATAATAAAGTAATAACATTTCAATTCTTTGTCATCCGAATGAATGTAATCGGTTTCTATATTTTCAGTTCTAAAATACAAATATTATACATCACAATATACTTATTACAACACCTATCACCAATAATAAAGGAAGAACTACTGGGAAGACTTTATTTTTTATGAAAATTTTATGAGATTTTGGTTATTAATATTTTAAAGTTGGAACTGTTATATAATCAATAAATTGTACAATAGAGACTTCAATCTATTGGCACTAGTTAATGTAATTTTTGCAATTATTTGCATTTTTTAATATCACAAGGTCTGCAGATGACCACTTTCATTGAAACATCGCCTTGGATAGTCTGGAAAAATCGATACTGAGTGTTAGTAAAGTTGTGGAGATGGTTAACTAAGTAATTTTTATTGTCAATAACACAACGGGATGCAGGACATTAAATTCAGGAAAGTTATTAATATTGTGAGTGGAGGATCAAATACAAATACAGATTAAAAAAAAAATTGAAATCTGCCACCTAGCCTACTGACAATTCAAACGAAAGCTGTGTTTTTGAAGACATAAACATCAAGTGTAGCGACCCAGAAGGTAATGGCTAGTAATGGGTGGTTCCGTATACTTAAAGCTTGTGCATATTTTCATAATGTGAAGGTGCGTGGTGGGGCTGCTACTGCAGATATAAAAGCAGCAGAATTGTATCACATAAGTTCAAATTCTAGGAAAAATTATAGAAGATGATTATGCGGTGCAGCCATCTGTAACATGGATGTAACTGGATTATTATTCTAGGAAAAAAAAATGTGTGATAGAACTTCTTCTTCTTCAGTTAGCTTTACAACCCTTTGTGGGTTTTGGCTTTCTCAACCAGGCCATTCCAAGCCTTCCAATTCAGCCCTAGTTCTTTCCAATTATTCACATTCATCACCATCAAATCGTTACACACATCATCCAGCCATCTTAATCTTGGTCTTCCGCAACAGAACGTACAGTCCCAAAGAAGACAAAATGCCACGATTCAAAGCAGTGAAACATAGGCTAACGCTTTTGCTTGGGGGTGCAGCACGCACAGTTCAGAAGTTCAAACCGTATCTTATCATTCTGAAAATCCTGTGCACTGAAGAACACAAGCAATTGGATATAAATATATAGATAAACAGGAGTTTTTATGTACATATACATACAGGTAGTGTGTGAAATTCTGACATACGTAATATTTGAGTTACATAAATGTTGTGGAACAGGACACATAAGTCCAGGAGTGTCAATAGTCCACTGGGGCATCGCAGTTCAGAATTATGGTAAGGAATTTCAGTGTGGATTCTGTATGGATTTTCTGCAAGTTTCCCTTATATCACTTCTGAAAAAAGTAAAACTTTATTTATGTCAGAAATACCAGACTTCTGTCATGGTCTGGAGCCTGTGTTTAATTGTAGATCCACAAATCACCACATGTTAAACAATTAAGTTCTGTATTATTTTATTCACCTCAGTAAGAAGTACAGAGGGCACAAAGTCAGTTGAACTCTATTTAAGTAAAATACACTGAAGTTAGTTATGGTTAGATATGGTTTGATATCGAGCTTCAGAGACAAATAAGTTTCTTTCAGATGATACTGAAAGTATGACGAACTTGTTAGCTTCACATGCACGCTAGTAATAACTGGGGACACAAGAATCTGTTTCCAGAGCCACAAGTCAGGATGAGTTAGTCAAATCACTTTTGTAAGAAACCGGTTTCAAACTTTCAAATAATACAGACGCCTAGAGATCAGGATTAGCTGTGTCTAGCAGGTCAAACTGAGGTCTCCCCACCTTGTACATGAAAACAGAAACAGATTCAGCTTCTGAAATGTGGACAATGGATAACGTCCATAAACTGAGTGATTCACTTAATACGAAAACTTGAGTTCAGCCAGGGTGTCTCTGGAAGCCAAAATGACAATACATATGAAAATGCCTAACACCCACATTTACAGTAGTTGCTCATTACCAGTTGCACATTATGTAGGCTTTCTAGTCTTGCATCCATAACATGGACAGCTGTCACTTTTAATATTATACAGATAGAGAATAGCCTTTAGAGTTGATCAGAAAATTCATACATATCCAAGTAAGCATGATGATAAGATATTTAGACTGCAGACACATTCAGCTACTGAGTTTCTTTCAAAATATGTATCCACAATATTACCCTTCTACATTTAAATAAGTATACTATGTTATACTGACATACTGTTCTAGATTATGGAAAACATTTCACTTTTATGAGAATGCATAACTTGTCATGTAATAGAACATGATTTTTCTTTTTACAAAATAATCCGAGCTGATTAAAGTACTGCATTTATACAATTTAACTGTAGTATTTTTAACTTTATATTTTATTCTATGTGCATTCAAAAGTCATATAATAACTGATGTAAGTATTCACTAAGTACTTTACTGGTTGAAAGATACATTTCTTTGAAGGGAATTCATAGACTCTTGAAGTCGGTGGCGATTATGAAATATGGTACCAGAATACAAGTACAATTCTGTATGTAAGTAGAAGTTGGATTAAAAATGTAGACAAACAATTCACATATACAAGCAGTTTTCAGAGGCAAATAGCCTAGCATGAAGCACCATCATAATAAAATATATGTTAGTTCCTATTACAAAATACTGGTTCTTAGGCCATAACCAGTACCAAACTGAATGCGTGAATTATAATAAAAAGTGAGATAATTTAGTCAAATACAGTCTATAATAAAGTTAGATAAATATTATACTGTCAGACCTGTTTCATATACAACCACAGTAAAATAATGAAAAAGCTTGGTTTTTATTTAATTTACACGCTTACTATTCATCTCTGAACACAGCTCATTATTCTTACTAAAATTCCATAATTTTGTTACTTTTAAAACAGTTATCAATCACATGTGCCATTTTACAAAAATCTAGTATACTTAGCCTATTCCAATAATATAAAAAAATCCTTACTTTTAACTGTGGTTTGATAACTAGAGTTACAGGGTGATCGCAGTCACGTATTATTTCCACAGACACTGAGCCTAGGAGATCTTGCACGATACTGTGTGAAACATCATCCCTCATCAGGAAGGCTTACATCAGTAAGTACCAATACAAGACCATGACAGGAAGCACCTTCATTATCATCATCTTTAATGAATGAAGTTACATGTTTGAGAATTATGTCAGATAGGTTGCGTTACATACTTGCTCATCACTAAGCAAAAAATTTGCATATCAAGATTTCAGTTGCATTAATAAAATCTGATACTGTAATTTCCAACCAATATTTGGCTACTCAAATTTCAGGAACAGTATCTTGACAGTCATGAAAACATAAATTTTGAAATCAAGTACCCAGGATGATGACTACATTGATAGAATTTATTTTTCACAGAGAGGGTCATATGCATTTTCTGACAAGCTTTAGATCATTCAGTCCACACTGCTACAGCACAGAATCAAGGGATGTCTACACAGATAGTGGACTTTGCTGCTGTTTTGGTAACTAAATTTTCAGTGAAAGACACATTCTCAATTGTTCATTATTGTGAAGTTTATCCTTTTCAATCAACATCAGCTGTGTAACAGCATTAATATTTATTAAGTCACAGACCTATAGATCCCTTCCTTCCTTCATATAAAATATATCTCAGTCCCCTAACAGTAATTAGACTACATAGAAAAATCTTCATCTACCAGTATCATAGTTAACAATACAGTAATACAGGGTTTACACTAAAAAACAGTGAATATGCAAAATGCCTTTCATTATCCATACAGTTACATTAGCTACTTGGCCCATTTCAGAAGTTTTGTGTATGATTTTATTGTAATAACAAAATACTAGATAAAAATACTATTGATATTCCTGGATGTATATACATATGTCCTCTACCAATGTAATAACCAGCACTGCCCACACACTTTTCCGATCTACGTGGTAAACGATCAATTGCAGCTCTGTTTTTGTCTGCGGCCGTATGCTTTAAAGAGGCAGTGACAGCAGTGTTATATCGTCTTCCGATCGAAATCATTTTCCCCGAAGATGTTTTTTCACATGTGAAAACAACCAATAATCACATGGGGCGAGATCTGGAGAGTTTGGAGGATGTGCCAACACTTCTCAGCCCCAACGTTGCACCAGATTTTGCACATCTGATGGCGATGAGGTGTTGTGTTGTCCTGGAGCAAAATGGCACCACGCTCCAGCAGTTCTGGTTGTCTACGGTGAAGAGCCGGCCTCACCCTATCAGAAGTCGGAATCTCGCCAGCAAGTGTTTACCGTAACCTCACCAACAGCTTGGGGAAAAGAAAAGTTTGTGCAAAGTGGATTCCACGTGCTCAATGATAACCGAAGAGCCATGCATGTTCTCCTTGCCACCACCCATCTGCAGCATTGGAGAAATGAAGGCAATGCATTCCTCGATCGCATTTTAACGGTTGATGTGTCATGGATGCATTCATTTGACCCTCAGCTACGACAGAATGCTGAATGGGGCGCCCCAACGTCACCGAGGAAGAAAAATGCACGGCGCAGTCTGGGTGCTCTGTCATGTTCTTCAGCTGAAATGGGCTTGTGTTTGACCATCCTGTGCCAGTTGGCACCACGGTCAATGGCCCATATTACTGCTCACTCTTGCAGGATAAGGTGAGGCCGGCTCTTTGCCATAAACAACCAGAACTGCTGGAGCGTGGTGCCATTTTGCTCCAGGACAACGCAACACCTCATCGCCATCATGATGTGCAAAATCTGGTGCAGTGTTGGGGCTGAGAAGTGTTGGCACATCCTCCCTACTCTCCAGATTTCGCCTCGTGTGATTATTGGTTGTTTTCACGTGTGAAAGAACATCTTCGGGGAAAACAATTTGAGTCGGAAGACGATATAACACTGCTGTCACTGCCTCTTTAAAGCGTCCGAGCAAGGACGAATACAGAGCTGCAATTGATCGTTTACCACATAGATGGGAAAAGTGTGTGGACAGTGCTGGTGATTACATTGAGTAGAGGACATATGTGTAAATATTCAGGAATATCAATAGTATTTTTATCTAGTATTTTGTTATTACAATAACATCATACACAAAACTTCTGCAATGGCCAAAGTAGCAGATCTACAAGCAATAAATAACAAAGGCATAAAGGCATGTGTGGTATTGGAAGTAATGTTTGAAAGTCACAGCATATTACCATGCCTATATTATATTACTGGCATGTTATTTATTATGCACAGTGTTCTGTGAAATGTGTGCCAAACTTCAGGATGTTATGAGAGTCATTTTTAATTAAAAATGCTGTATCACCATTAAGTCCAATCATCAACCATTACAACACTACAAGCACTTCAATTTTGTGATACTGTATGGTGTCAGTTCTTATGAACCAGCTTGATTCTTACTCCTATCTCTCATAACACTACTTCTGTACAGTATCTGTAAATACGACACTCACAGTCCAGCTAACAGTATATCTGCTGCACATCAGCTGACAAAGTAAGTAACCAAGTAACAGAGTACCTTAATCAACATTATCCTAACTGCGGTATTGGTCGGTTTGAACTACATGCCTGGGCTGCAAGGTTACAAGATCTCATGCCCCTTGACTATTTCTTGTGAGGGTAGCACATAAAGGACATGGTCTACCAACAGAAATTGCAGACAAGCCAACTACTGCAGTAAATCATGGAGCCTGCTGACCACATAGTTGAAATGATGCAATTATCCAAATGACAAACATATTCTTAACTGATTTCTTTCTTTTGTGGTACTATCTGACACACAAATTTATTTTCATGTTGTACAGTATGATATAACATGCGTGTAAAATTTTCAGTTACAGCCATGTACATACATTAAAATGCTCATAATGGTGTGATGGTTGATAATCAGATATATGGTGATATGGCATTTTTAACTCAGTGTATCATATAATATCCTGAAGTTGGGCACACATTTCTTGGAATATTCTGTAATACTCAACATGCATCTACAACCCACTGTTGTAGACCGAGACCGTTATGGGACCTGGGCCTGAATACAGTATTATTTTGATAAAAAATATCACCATAATTAGTTAGTTACTTCCTGTCGCTCCTTGCGAAGCATAGGGCCTCCTTTCAGAGGTTTCTTGGTCTGGAAGTGTGCTTTCTGTAGTGGGTGACCAGTCCACTGACTGCACAATTTCTACTCATCCTGATGTGACTGCCAGAGCCATCTAGCAGTCAGTCAGGAGACTTGGGTGAGAAATGGCCGCTGAATTTTGCTTACGAAACATCTCTATTCATGCCCGTAAGGTTCTTTTACATGGGACCGACGGCTTTACTTCCCCTCCGAAGGAAGTTGTGCTACGGATTTTTATCATCCTTAAAAATCCATCGACCTCGGCCGGGATTGAACCTGCAAACCTTGGGTCCAGTGGCGAGCACGCTAACCACTAGTCGACCGAGGGCGACTGACCATAATTACACTACTGAATATCAACGATTTTTCTGGATACAATTCTTACGCTGTTCACACGACACCATACCAGTACCCAGCATATAATCTCTTGCTCTGTATAAAATTTTTGAGCTTAGAATTTAAGCTGGTATCTACACAAGCAGAAACCCTGAATTACCTGTAATGGTAACACACACTTGCAACAAGTTAAACCAAGTTCAGTACTTCTATGCATAATGAATTAGAGAAACAATTTTTATGTAAAACTCAACTTGAACAAATTACTACCGTTACTTCTATAATATGTACAAAATATATGTTTATATATATACACACACACACACACACACACACATGCGCGGCGTTTCACCCATACTTTGGCAAATGCATGTTTATGAAAATTGACCTTGCCATTAACGATTTCACAGTCGATTAGCTTCCTATAAGATAAAATAAACTGTGGTACGTGAACCAACAATGTCTCTACTTTGTACAGGTCATTTACCAGGAGACAAAGAGTTACTAAGAATGAAATATGAAACTTCTTGGAGTTTCCCTTACAATGAAGTTCTTGAAGAGAGAATATTTAATAAACAACAATAGAAATGAAAAACTTTCACTGACAGTGCACACATTGTTTTATTTAGAGTAACAATAATTCTACAAGATTTAAATTACTATATTGTCACATATAAGTACAACTGAAAGGTCATTTTCTCATTATCTGTGTGCTGAGTAGGAATTTCCACCCCAGTGAAAGAGACATTGAACACTCTACTTAAAAATGTGCATAATGATGTGCATGTACACAGTTAACTGAAGTTATTTTTGTGGTATACAAATAAAAAGTTTGGAAATGTCCACAGAGCATAACAGTTCATGAATACTTCCAGAAAAATACTGAGTATTTTAACACAAATTATAAGATTTTTCTGATCTTAGCAAAAGATTACCATTGAGATACTGTAAGCAGGGAAATTTAAAATTCAAGTCTCTTAAATGTCAACATTTCGATGTTTACAACTCATCATGCTCCATGTTCAAGATCTGAAAGCAAACAATAATGGGCTAATGCCTCAACTTGTAACATTAAATTTCATAGTGTGTGTTCCCTGTCCCTCTCACCATTTCTTTGACTTCCAAGCAGTCTGGTCCAGTCAGTTGGTATCCCTGCTGTCCCATTACTTGTTTACTCAGTCTAGGACTTGTAGATTCTATGGACACGTTGGTTGGCATCTCTTATCCGCTGTTCATTTGACATTTCCTACGCAGCACATACACAACATCAGACATACATATTTCATATGTAAAATTTCAGTAAGAGTACAAAAGCAAGCAGTGACAGTGGACTTTGTACAGAAAAAGTTATCAACATAAAACAATTAACATGAACCTAAATCAAAGCCACTTCCAGTAATAACACTCAAGAGTCTAAAAATATAAATACTGTTACATTTCATACTTTCAAATGAGAATATGTAATTAATTACACCATCAATATTACTAACTGTAAGGAGATTCGTATCGTCTATACATAGCATTTACTCAGTTTACAGAAATTCCTTCTCTTTAAATTGTACTATAAATAACTTGCTATTAGACAGGAATATCAGAAACCAGTTTCATATATATATTTCATACATTTGTTACACTAAGTTTTCCAAACTAATTTTTGGTGCAACTGTATTACATCCCCAGGACCTGAAATGTGTTCAATGTTAAGTGGACAACATAAGAAGTGGCCTTGTTTAGCATTTGAGAAGCAACAAACAATGATGCTAAGCATAACAACTTTACATGTAACATTTCAGAGATATTGGTAATAATGTTAATATTAAGCACTTTTGTCACATCACTGCATGGAACCCTCTGCCCATTCTCCCGCCCAACACGTTTACAGATTACTTCAACAGGTCGTGGGCTCGCTGGTTGGCCACTGCTATCCTTGTCTCGTTCGACTCTCCCTGCACGGCAAACCACACAACAAACACAAAGCGTCAATTTCTACAACATCACACATTAACCACAAGACTGAACGAAACACTGCTACAAAACAAATGGATAAAACACTGAATATAATTTGAAAAGAGGTACTGAATAAGTGCTCACATAGGGAATATGCATTTGTAAATGTCAAGAATTATGAAATACAGCCTGTAATAGAGTGTGATTATGGATAGTAAACACCGGTAATTCAACATGCTACAAGAGACAAATTAAGCAGGCAAATATGTGCGTTATATCGAACAAAAAATATAACCAACAAGATGCACTTTATACAGATACAAAGATCATATATTGAAATACCCTACTCCAACATGTTTCAGCCTATTGGCCATCTTCAGGGATACCACTAAATACAATGAAGAGATAGTCATGAGCATACCCTTCTGACAATAAGAGAAATAAGTAAAGGAGAAAATATAAAATACAAAATACAGTAGAACCCTGTTAAGAAGTCTTTCAAGGGACCAGAGGATTAGGGACTCCTTAAGCAGGAAGACTTATTAAGAGGGAAGCTTATTAAAAGCAATAGGATTTCGGGACTTTAAAAATCAGACTTCTTACAGGGGAAAACTTCTTATGCGGGGACTTCTTATCTGGGTTCTACTGTATCAAATTTCCTGATGTGATTACAAATAATATAATAATAAAAAAGCATCTACTTAAGTGAAATATTCAAATATATGTTGTTCACTTAAAGTCTGAAGATGATGATGAAAATAATAATACAAAAAGAGACATGATAGAGTGTGTGCTCCTCTACACTTCAACATATGCAAGGAAATACGTGTAAAATTAGACAATGAACACTGATATGTACCAAAATTAGTAGAAACAAGTCAAGAAGGTAAGGTAACCATATTATGGAATCAACAAGTGCAAGCCGACATAACCATCCCAAACAATAAACCGACATCATATCCGTGATAATGAAAAAGGATCATGTATGTTAACAGATGTAGGGAAACATTTATCCTCTGAATATCAAGTTAACACAGGTTTGAGACAAGGAGATGCAATTGCTCCTTTGCTGTTTAATGTAGTGTTGGAAATTGCAATTAGAAGATCTAAGGTAGAAACACAGGGAACCATATTTGACAAATGTAGTCAAATATTGGCATATGCTGATTTTGTTGTTATGGAAAGAAGATACTAGTACAAGATGTAAAAGAAGTATTTAGATCACTGACAGAAAAAAACATATAAGATGGGATTAGAAATAAAAGACAAAATTTATGATAGGATCATGAAGGCCTTACAATAGAGATGAATATGTAAAAACTGGTGCAGATAATTTTCACACAGTAGTACAATTCTAACAAATAAAAATGAATTAAGACCAGAGATTGAAAAAAGAATTACAAATGCAAATAAAGCATATTATGCACTTCTTCCTCTACTAAAGAGTCAATCAGTACTCAGAGAAGAAAAAATAAAAATCTGTAAGACATTAAGAAGACCAGTGGCAACTATGGACATTTTGAACAATTACTAAATGAGTGGCTGCTTTTGAAAGAAAAGTTTTAATAAGAATGTTTGGGGGGAATTAGAGTAAATTAGAATTGGAAAAAGTGATATAATAAGGAATTAATGCAGCTCTTTGGAGATTTAGATATTCTTTCATTTGTCTGAATGAGTCGGTTGAATTGAATAGGCCATGTTACCAGAATGGATTAAAGGTAAAGCAATTCTGTTACAGGCCCTTAGGGTTCCAGGAGGTTGAGGTTCCCAGATTTCTAGCAAATCAGCACATGAAGGTGGTAAGGTTGTCAGCCCTACGCACCGGCCGCCTTTACGCCCCTGGAAATATTCCTGAGTCGACCCCAGGGCCATAGTGTGACCGAAAGGATTATGTCAATGAAAAATTCCAATTACACCATCGAGAATCGAACCCGCGACCTTCCAGCTTGTAGCGCAGTGCCTCAATCAACTGCGCCACCACCCCTACCAGAATGGATATTAAAAGAAAAGTAAGTCAAGTATTTAATAATAATCCCCAGGGAAGTCGACTAAGAGGACGACCAAAAAACAGATGGTGCAACTGTGTACAAACAGATATTAATACATGCAAAATTAAAAAGAAAGAGAGGTCAAAAAACAGAGCTGACTGGGATAAGTCCATTAAGAAGGCGAAGGTCCGTGTTGGACTGTAGTGCCATCGAAGAAGAATAAGTTAATAGATGTTGCAATTTCAGGAGACAGAAATGGAATCAAGAAAGAAGCCGAGAAGATTCTAAAATATAAAGACCTTACAACAGAAATACAGCGCATGTGGAAAGTAAAAACAAAAGTGACACCAGTATTAATAGGGGCAACTGAAACCATCTCAAAATCATTCAGAAAATACCGGAGCAACATACCGGCAAAGCATGAAATCAAAGAACTACAGAAAACAGCCATACTGGGCACTGCACACGTACTTCGAAAAGTACTAACATAAAAGTACAGAACATTCAACATGGGAAGTGACATTACTTCTTCTTCTAATCCCTTGTTGCCCTTTCAGGCGTCGGGTTCCATCAGCCAGATCCGGAACGCTTTCCTGTCCTTCGCCAGCCTAGCCGCCTCCTGCAACGTCTTCCCTTTTTTCCTCGTAAACTTCCGCACATGCTCTTCCCATTCTACCCTTGGCCTACCTCTCTCACGCGGCCCCTCAACTCTTGTTTCTCATACTTGCCTACGCTTCCTGTAGCTATCCATGTAAATCAAGTGCCCAAGCCATCTTAGTTCTCTCCTGTCGACCATTTTTCTTAAGTACCTCAAGCTCTGCGCCTGTAATCCTACTTTCATGTTTTGTTAACATCGTCCAACTTTCTGAGTCATACAGTAGTCTTGGGAGATAAACCATTTATAATTCTCATTTAGTGTTACTGTTGATTTCCTTCTTCCCTACTATTGTTTGATTTATTTGGTAGTAACAGTGGTTTACTTTTTGCACTCTATTATTAATTTCTGTATCAATTTTCCAATTCGCACTTATTATTGTGCCTAAGTAGTCAATCTTCTCCACTTGTTCCATCCGTTCGCCCTCCCATTCGATGTCTTAATCTTCTCTGCACTCCTTTTGTAATATGCATTATTTTACCCTTACTTGCGTTGATTTCCATTCCTCTCTTCCTACAAGCACTAGCCCGTAATATCACTGCTCGTTGTAGTTCCCCCTCGCTGTTTGCCATTACTACTGTCATTGGCACACACTAATGCCTGAATGAACACCGGTCGCATATTCCAATATCCAATCCGAATCTTTACCGTTCTTCTCTTGCACTGTTTTAGAATTTGGTCAATAAATATGATAAACAGAAATCGGCTCAGGCTGTCTCCTTGTTTTACTCCTTTTCGTATCTCGAATTCTTCCGATTTAGTCCCTCCTATTCTCACTATGCCTTTTACGTTTTTGTATAAGCACTAAATTTTCCTTAGCAGTGTGTACTACATGTTCCACCGTCTTTTAGTGCTTTCCACAGGTGTTCTCTAGGTACTGTACCAAATACCGCTTTCAGATACAAAAAATGCAGTGTACTTATCTCTTCCTGTACTCAGTAGTTTGTCTATAGCCATTCTCATTGTAAATATATGGTCTTGCGTCTGCCTAATTGGTCTAAAAGCATTCTGTTCTTCCTCTAGGTTGCCCTCAATTTCTCTTCTCAGTCTCTTTTCCAGAATTCTCGAGTACACTTTCATTACTACTGGTGCAAGGCTCTGTAGTTTTTGCATCTGGCTGTCGGACTTTTTTGTGTATGGGTATAATTACATTTCTTTCTCAAACCTTTGGTATTGTATTTTCTTCCATACTTGTCTAAATAAATCTAGTATCCAATGTTTCACTTTCTGCCCTCGGTATTTTATAAATTCCGGGGCTATGTTGTTTTCCCCAGCCGCCTTTCCTGTTCTCGTTTGTTTAATTGATTCTTCCACTTTTTGCATTGTTATACTCTCCCTATCTTCTCCTTTTTCTTCTTCTTCTGTGTTTACACCTGTCTGGGGATGCACCCGTTGGATATCCCCTCCCTATCATTCTCCTGAAAAGTGTTTTCACAGTATTCTTTCCATACTTTTATTATATCCTCAGTATTCGTTTTTAGATTGTTTTCCCCATCTCTAATGTTCCATAATCCTTTCTTGTAGTCTCCTTTCAAGTTTTCACCGTTTCCCTATTTCAGTTTTTACAGAAATACAACATTCTTCTCATGTTCCTCTTTTATTCTACAACATGTTTCGGCCGCGTACGCTGGCCATCATCAGGTCAGAAACTCACAAAATCGTAAAAGAAAAGTATATTTGAAAAATTTTTAATTAATCTAACTATGGCTTTCTGACGTCTGTTAAGTGGCCCAACATATCAGAATTCACACTGTTTACTGACAGTAATGACACATAAGTATGGAGTTAACCTAACCAGAATGTTGGATATATTTATGTATGAAGGTAACAAGAGCAAAGATTTCTTAAAATGGTTTCAATTCACTTCATCAACTTGAAATCACACTCAAATTATACCATTCTATAAAGTTAATTATTTACAGCATTAATTCTAGCTACTCTTGTACTTTATGGCGTGCTGTGCATTTTGTAAAAAATGCAGGAGATGCAACAGCTTATGGAGAAGTGACGATCTTGTGGTATATTTATCTGATAAATTTGCAATTACATAATTCAATATGCATTAATGTAAACAGTAATATTATATGCCTGGTAATAACAAGACAGGCAATAGACATATAACGTAACATTGTGGCGCGTTCGCTTAATGTTTACAGCCTGATACTATTACACTCGAAGAGGGCGCTCTTACAGCAGTTTAATGTCACCCGCAACAATAAAGCATACTTATGTCTTCATGTAAGGTAACCGACTTTTTGCCTGATTTTAACCAAATGTCGAATTTCTAGACAGATTTTCATAAAAGTCCCAAATATCAAATTTCACAGAAATATGTCCAGTGGGAGCTGCACTGATATATGCAGGCAGAAGGATAGACAGACAGACCCATGGACATGATGAAGGTAATAGGCGCTTTTTGCAACTATGCAAATGCGCCTAATAGAAGGCTCAGAACAAAGGTAAACATGTAGCAATTCTGAATTTTGGTTTCTAACTTGGGCCAGAGAAGCTGCAAGTACCAGTGATCCAGTATGCTATTAGACCAACTCAGCAAACCAGTTACTACACTAGACCCAATGTGTACAATAATCACAAACTACAAGCACAAATAAATATGTAAGCTATTTTCAGAAATACACAAGAAACTTATTATTTTAACATGAAAACAATTAATTACTAACATAATCAAGCACACAATCAGTACAAAATGGATGTCATTTTCTGATAATTCTCCAGAAAATAAACAATAATGGTATAAAGCTCTTTCTTACCTGTACCACATTTGAGGAGAAAGAGATACACAGAGAAAACACACAGCAAACAACATTACCAAACTACACAATATAACACATTTTCATGTACTGGGAATTTGCAAACAGAAAGGTTAACAAAGAGACATGTATATTATATACAATGCAAATGACAAACAGAAAAGATCAGTACTAAGGTCCATTTACTCAAAACCGTCAGGAAAGCCTGTAAACTCAGTGATTTGATGACTGTTTCATAATATATTGAACTAAGACTAAAAATCTAAAACCTCACTCTTCCTACATCCAACTTCAAACGCATCCTGGCCAGCACTATGTACATATACTATTGCATGAAAAATGAAATTCTGATGTAAAAATTTCAGAAAATATGCTAATGTTAAACCCTTTCTTCCTACTAATACACCAGCATGTAGTAAAATGAAACTGCTCTGCCCCTTCTAAAGCAGTAAAATATGTGTCAAACGCAATTTAAAATTTAAAATACCTGAGTCGGGGAAGGACAAGACTGGGCTGACAGTGTCACCACCAGTGTTTGTAATACAATGGATGATAGGTTAAGTTGCCTTCTCTGTTATATGTGACAAATAGAAAGGCAAAAATAATGACCGACAAACTTATAAAACTGAAAATTTTAAAAACAGCTGTTATATAAAAGTTTTCAGATGCAATCTACACCCTGTTATTAATACTTCTACACTTTCCTACCTTTCAGATTAGTGATAACAATAATTTTTCAAGTAAACATTTGTAGTCTTTGTCTTCATATGCACAACTATGGGGAGGGAACACATTGCATTTTATGTCTTTACGTCACTGTTTACGAATGAGTGAACAAGGGAACAACAAACATTATACAACAGAACTGCTTGCAGTCTGTAGCAACTACACCACAACAAGGACACACAAGTATGATAAGGATGCAGTTTTGTACCTTGCGATTGACTCTGTCGATCTGCCGGTTCTGGTTCTCCAATTCTGAGCCCATGTCAATTGCCATGTTGCGCAGGTTGCCTATCATAGTGTTGACCTGCCCCATGTTCTCCTCCATCTCATCTTCACGAGCATCATTTGTGATCCTAGATTTGAATATTTTTGACAAACATTCAAATCAGCTCAGCAACTTTCCTGGACACTGTCCACTTTCTGAAATATTTTACAGCTTTTTCTCTCAACAGGGCATTCTGTTACTATTCCAGTATCAAAGCACAGACTGAGACATACATTTAACAGTTTGTTTCTCTAAATTTATATTCACATTTTTAGGATTAAATTTATGTGACAGTATGTGAGATTTCAGGCTTTTGCTATGGCGTACTTAAGGTCTTCAAGTTCCTGGTTTGTTGCGCAGCACCGGTTGGTTCACCACTGATGTTTTGGGCCATATATCAGTCCCATCTTTAAGGTCAAGATGTTCAAGAAGAAATGACAACTTAATCATTGAAGAGGGGACTGACATGCTGCCATGAAACAGCGGTGGCAAGCCAACCTACACTATGCAACAACCCAAGTGTCAGTAATTATGATACCCAAAAAAGAGTGGGACATTCAAAACATAAGACATTCAAATTAAGTCAGAACTAATGAATGATGATGTGATGGATGATCTCCATTAAGTTCGATAATTATTAATTCAAATCATTGAAAATTTTCGAACTTAAAATGAGAGAAAATTTGAATATGCTGATATCAAATGACTTTAATATAATGCTCCAATCATCTATTTTAAGACAAAGGAATATGTCCAACAAAGTTTTTAGTCATGGGAACATGATGTGTTGATCGTACAGAATAGTGGGCAGCGTCTCATATATATTTCTGGCATATCATCTAACTAGGAGACATCATCCAACATTCTGCACAACCTTTCAAAACAAATTCCCTCTGTCTGAGGACACTACACGTGTAATAGATCAACCTGATTTTTACTAGATCAAGGATAAAGAGAATGGGCTAAATTTTGAGCTCAACTTGAAACAAAGTTCTTTTGTAAGATACAAGAAGATGCAAGCTGTTTTTTCCCATGTCATATGAATAATATCATACAACATACTGTATATGACAGCCCATAAAATGTCTAAAATGTAACATGTTTGTCTTCTTAGATGGTAAAGGAACAGAAGCACACTACATACAGTTTAAGCCCTGTAATATAGCGGCCAACAATTTTGGCTTAAATAAATTAACATTTTAATTCTTGCAGCAGTAGATAAATTTCTTTCTAAGGTTCAAAGAGACCATATAATACAGCAAAACTCTCTCAAGAAAATGAATGAAACTGTGATGCATTTGTTTTAGATGAAGCTAACTTTCTTACATTCAAAGTACTGGACATAAAATAAATACTTCTCCATTTCAATGGATAAATCATCTATGCTTATTCTACTTCTGCAAGGCAAATTAAAAATCCAGTAGGTGACAAAAGAGAAAAGATTATATTTCATCCCCTTGAACAAATACATGTAACAGACATATTCCCATATTCCACCCTCTTCCTCCCCACACTCAACATGTTGGATGACATACAGAGATCGGTCATGAAAATGATTTGTATAACAGATAATTTTGAATATCTCAAATCAAATTCACATTTTTTTAAAACTTCTTACTCAATTTAAATAAAAACACATTACTGTTTGCATTACAGAACTGATGAACATAAATGAAACAAAGCAAAACTGCAAAAAGCAATAAATCTAAATATCAATTTTACCAAACAGTTGAACAAAGACATTTAATTTCATTGCAGGTCTGAATCTGACTTGCTTGTCAAATTTAAAGTAATGTGTTATACTGCTGATTTCTGTTACAGCATATCTGCAGAAACTGCAGAGAAAACAAACAAAAAACTACAGCAAGAGCTGCAGCAATTATGGCACACTTTTTTCAATGCACAAATTTAATTAAATATATTAATGATTCTACTTTTGTAAAGTTTTGCATAAATTCCTTTATTGGTTAAACCATTAAAAGATCAAGAAAATTCCTTGCAAGTTATTCAGATCTCTAAAACAACAAACAAGGTGTCACATACTTAGGAAAGTGTCATACAGTTTCTGCTGAAGACATATTTCTTTAAATTATTTTTTATGAATCCAGCAAGAGAAATGTTTACACAATCTATGAAAATACATTAAACTATCTCAAAACTGAGAAACCCATGACAAACATACATCTCTCTGCTTCATAACATTCTCAAATCCACTTGAAATTAAATGTCTTGATTTTTGTATACAGGGCATATGTAACTTATCTTTACAAATTTATGTGCAAATAAAAACTTTACGAAAGGACACGGACATACTGTTCGTGCATCATCTGAGACAGAAACTCTCAAAGTTTCACTGAGTATCCACTATATGGTAGAAAACTTTTTTTTCCACTGTATGTGTGTGACTCATCAACTCAGCTGCCATGAACCTGCAAGAGAAGGCACAGTGCAAGGAGTGGTTGGTTGAAATGGAATGGGATATATGGTTCACAGCTGATGTTAACTCAGGTGGACTGCCAGAAAAGACTCATGTATGCGCTTGAAATTTTCATCAGACACATATGGATGCCCTGTACCTCTCCTGTGCGAAACTCTTTGGTCTCCTTAAACTCCCTGTACCAAACATGTATCAATGTTCTCAGTAGTGGCATCTTGTGACATATTGCTCTGAAACATCTTTGGGCCTGTGTATCCAATTCCATTTTGACGAACCTCTCTGTGCACTGTGCCTTGCTTTGGGTTCATGGTGACAGCTGCTGAGTCACACATTCGTGTATACATGTGCAGTGCAGTTGAAAACAAAGGTTACTACACCTACAGGGCACTAAGTGGAACTTTGAGAATTTCTCTCATAGATGATAACTAGAGAGTATGTTTAGGTCTCTTCATAAGGTTTATATCCACCAGCAAATTTCTAAAAATTAAATCACATACATACTGTACTTTTCTAGTAGTAAAAATACCACATTAATTAAATAAAAAATACTGTTAACTCCATGTATGTGGCTGTACATACAATTCTTGTCTGTAATGAATTTAACATAACAAAAAGTTGGTGGGTATACACTTCTGAACGGGTCTAAGAACTGAAGTCCCAGTTTAAGTTCTTCTATAACAGGCTCAGCAAGTATGCATTAAACCACACTATCTCTTTACAAATCAAATTAATGTCTCATACTGGCAGAGTAAATAAATCCAAATTAATGCATTTCAAAATAGATCTGTGAAAATTTAGGATTTTTCTGAAAGGTTTTCCTAAACAAGAGCTTTACTGCATTTCCTCTGAGGTTGATCCATTGGGTGTTTCAGCCTCCTGTATTAAGCGTAACTAAGTATGACTAAGTATACTAATATGACAAACTGCTCTTATGTGACAGATACAACATAACAGAACTGATGCATCCAGGGAAATTAAGAACAACATGACTGAAGGGCATCACTTGGTGGCCAGGCCATTCACCCAAACCTTCTTACCTACCTCTGTGTAACTGGAGTACAAAATACTGATTCACTCAGAAGATCAGGGGCATGCATTCAAATGAAAACCCATTTTATCACCCATATATATTATCTCTCAGAATTTACCACATGCATTCTCACAACTACAACTTCTGGAATTTTCACAATATGTACCGATGACTGTAACATACTCATGCTCCATTTCCTCATTGTTATTTTGCCCCTCTTTGGACAATATCAATTTAATGCCATAAAATGTGAAAACCAATGTAATTAAATGATTTAGCGTTAGCTCATTCTTAAGGGAGTGTGAGTAAACAACAATAACAGGTTGGATTCCAATAGAAACATCCTTTTTCCTGGAAAAGGGCTATGTGGAAAGAATTCATCAAAAATACAAACAAGCATTTACTTAATGTTTCTGATACTGGTGTTTCATCTCTCTTTACTGACTTCACAGTACTGTAAACAAATATTAAAACAGAATACACCTGAACTAAAATCCACATAATGCATTACACATGTTTAGAGACAGCTACCACATTTTATTTAACCAAGTAATTTGTTCTGATGTAAGTATTTAGGTTTCCATGATGGTTGTTGTCCAAAAAACAGTCGTCTTTTGGGTTTATTTCTAGGGTGTGGCATGCTGCAAGAACTAAATAAATAGTCTTGCCCTTCATGAGCAACACTACAGACACCCATACGAATTCTACCTCCCAGAGTCCACACTATTCGTATCACCCACTGATTTAGGCCATGAAAAAGGCCATTTACGTGTCTTTCCAGACATGCAAAAAGTGACATAGCTTTGTCATGTCTGTCATGTCTGTCTGTCTGTCTGTCTGTCTGTCCTCCGTCCATCCACATGCAATAACTTGGATCCCACTGGACGGATTTTCATTAAATTTTGAATTGGGACTATTAAACTCTGTCCAGAAAATTTAAGGTTGGTTAGCCTGTACTAAGTAAGTCACCCTGAAGATGAAGGTAGTACGTTCATCCAAAACGCAACAGCAAGCAACCCAAAAGACGACCACAATTTGATTGGTTCTGCATTCTGTGAACACTACAGCTGTATAAATAATAAGAATATCTTTCACTAGCTAGCAACAGAAGACTTATTAAGGAGTTAATAACTTGGTAACATAAGTTTCAATGATTAGAATTTGCAACACAGCCTGATTTTTTTATAAAGAAACTGTAAACAGGCTTTACAGAAAAGATTAAATATGTAGGCATACTCACATAATTTGAAATGCCCAAAATGAAAGTTATAAAATGACCTGAACTTGATACCTTCATGTAACTTTATTCAAAGTTGAAGACACAGCGACATGTTCTTCATATTACACGTTCTATGGCTGCTTTAACAAAAAGTGCTTGAAATGAACATCTTCAATATATGTATATTAACTTTCAGACTGCCATTTTGACAAGACAGTAAAAAAAAAAAAAAAAAAAAAAAAAAAAAAAAAAAAAAAAAAAAAAAAAAAAAAAAAAGAGAGAGAGAGAGAGAGAGAGAGAGAAGCACATTCTTATTACATTCTGAAATCCTACCCTTTTCAAATGAAGACCATCACTCACTCACTATAACCGTCAATAAATGGAATTCTTCTACTGAATGCACAGTACATCACAAACTTTGAGAGAATGGTTTCATAGGTGATAAGATGGTAATTTCCATATTCACACCAAATCATAACAAACTCATCTGTCAATACAATTTAACAAACCAAGATTAGTATATTTTAATTGTGTAAAGTGGATGATTAAATTAAGTCTGTTGTAAAGGATATGTTGTTAATAATCCAAAAATAACAAAACAAAGACTTCGGGTTTTTAAATGTAAGAATCTATGTATACATTTTATTGTTTCGTGAAGTTTCAGTAAATCAAACTGCACATAACAGCTGAGTAAGCAATCTGCATGTTGAAACTCCTGATGCATAGGAAAACACCAAATGCACAGCAGTAAAGAGGGAAGCATTCAAAAAGTAATTTAATTGCACAAAAACTGCCTTATAACACAAAATACAACAAAAAGCAACATGAATCTTTTATCACTTCCTCAATGTCTATTACAATAATCTTTCTGTTATCCAGCAAGATGTATAAGAGTCACAAAGTTTTTAATATGGTTTCCTCTACTCAGTATAAGAATATGTTTTTGGTGCATATTATATCCTAATAATCACATAGCTATGTGTGTTTTCTGTGAGCACTTCGGCACTATTAAAGACTAGTGTTATGCAAAGCAGTATCTAGTCAATGGTTATGCTGTTGTGAGTTCATGAAATGCACAGCATGGAAGAAAGCACTGGGATTTGGAAATGATAACCAATGTCATCCACTAACATCAACTAAATTTACGTAAATTCCAACATCGTTCAGTCCAAGTAACAAATCTTCCTTACAAGTTTAAATCAACAGACTGATTTAAGACATTATTGTGATTCAATTTCATTTTGGTAAATCATAAAAGGGAATAAACTCATCAGCCTGATAATAGTTTTACTGCCATTTCCCATTTGAATTTATTCACTAATGTAAATGTACTTTAGTGAGTGGTGAATATGCTTAATGTAGTTGACAACAGGAATAAGGAACCACACTTGATTACTGCTGATATCTTCACCTGATTTTACCCACATGTGCAACAGAATAAAGAACTGTAAAATGTTCCTTACCGACACTGCCACATATGATGGAATTTTAAAGCTTTACTGTGCATTTCTTGTGTATGATGAGTACTTTTACAAACTAATCACAGTGAAACCTCTATCCATCGTTCTCGAATGCTTCGTTTTCCCCCAGTTATCGTTAATTTCTTCCGGTTCCAAAAAATCGCCCATATAAACAATGCATTATTATATCGTGTGCATCGTTCCTCAACGTATCATTTTTCCGCGTCAATCATGCATAATTCCCGGCCCTGACACACAGTATTCCTGGAATTATCGTTTCCGAGAAAAAATTGTGAAAGCAACATGACGTTTTTGGAACGCATAGTAGCGCTAACCTGCCTACACTTGCACTTTACAGGCGCAACTGTACTTGTGAAATGTCGCCACGCGTCCGCCAGGTGTGGAATGTTGGTTGAGCGACGGGGGTTAGAGGGAGATGTAAGTTGCAAGGTACAATTGCTTCCCAGAGAGCACGCAAACAGGGAGTGATAAATGCCAGAGTGCCACTGCGCGCGCGGTGTGTGAACACTGACGGCAGCGACAAATGGGTTCCGATCGTGGTTGAAAATAATCGTAACCGCGTTACTTTAAAAACATACAAAAGGCTTCATGTGAAATACTACACAAATAAAAAGGCGTGGATAAACATGGTCATTTTAACAGAGTTATTAAGGGCGAATGATGCCACCATGGGTGTGCAAGGAACAACCGTTCTGTTGTTTGTGGGCAACTGTGCCGCTCATCCGCAAGATATTCATTTCTAAGGAGCGCAGAAGTTGTATATTATCCACAATCGAGGTACAACCTCTTGATTTGGGCATCACACGATGCTTCAAACAATTTTACAGGAAGCACGCAGTATTGATAGTTGTATACTTGATGGACTCATGCAAAGACATCTAATTAAACTACCGCGCTGTCCCAATTTACGCCTGAGTTGCGTGCCTGCAACACACGCTTAAACAAAGATTTGCGCAAATTAAGACCAACTGTCCCACAGACATTTTATAGGCGTTTTTGACCCTGCGTGAACATACAGCGCATTATTTTAATTTGTAAGCATATAACAATATTTATTTATTATTAAGTAATAAAGGGCGAGTTATTTCAAAATCGCGCTAAATAAGACCGCGTAAATCACGACCGCACTTTGCATGTTCTGAATGTAGTACATTTCACAGTAGCGGCTTGTCAACAAGTCACGCAGACGACAACGGTAAATTATTTTTGTCTGTGCGGCTATGAGCGTGAACGTACCAACCAAGCTGACTCGTACTCTAGTATTGATGATAATCATGAAGATGACGACGACGCCTTCCACGAGGACTGGATTCGGTTAGGCACTGAGGATGTCGACTTCAGTTGTTAAGGATTTGTGAACAATGACCTTCGAATGTGTGGCTTCTCCAGCATCGACGAATTGTGTGGTGATAATGTGGGTGGAGGGAGCAGTGGGGAAGATGGAGGGGACGAACATGACCTCCAGCGAGTGCAGCGTTTACCGAAGCGCAAGCTACATAAGGCTTTAACTATACAGTTGTCAGTTACAGATTTCTTTGGAAAGAGAAAAGTAATTTGTACGCAGTTATGAACTAACTTACTTGTTTATTTCTTTTGTAAGCGTAAGTGGAAAATTTAGAGTTTTGTCATTTCTTGTGTTGCTGACCCATTTCAATACTTTGCCGTATTTAACGTTCAATTTCGGCTGTCCCTTGAGAAACGACGCTTTTGTGTTTATATTTTCACAAAAAAAAAACACTTATTTCGCAGCAGTGTAGTTAAAATGTCCTACTGCGCAGGGGGCCATCACGTACGACTGACGTTAAAACTCATGTGGCATCGGTCTACTTTTCCTTTTAAATTCTTTACCGTCGCAACATTTTAAGAGATACCGCAAACGGAAGCTTACACGATTAGTGAGATTCTTGTTGGCATCACATCTACAAAAATTTATGGTCCGTTTTCAGTCTGTTACTATTTTAAAGCAAGAAATAAATGCCCACAAAACTGTTTTAAGTTGGTTCAACAGTCGGTTTAGCAGCGTGCATAGTTTGGGAACGGTACAGCCGAGAGACGATGCTGACCACTAATATAAAATGACGTACATGAAACATTTTATATATTTAAATAAACGTATATTAAGCAACGCACCTCTACAGACTCGTACAGAATCACGTTAATGCAATCTGTGCACTGGCCTTCGTATAATAATGTCACTAAAAGTCGCAAAGTGTGTAGCTTTAATTTTCCGTGGTGCTGTTCGTCATAGAGCACTGCACAGCTTCTTGCGTAGAGTAATACAGTATCTTTCACGTGCTTCTCCGCAGATAACGTAAGTTAATTTTGTCTGCCGGACAACAAAATATTGTAATGCATAGATTTTGCAGTAGTGACCGTGCACCGCCAGATTGTCAGCACGTTATAATATGGTTTTAGCGTTGTTGGCAGCTACACATCACGCTGTCGCTCTCATCGATAATAAACAGCGCGCGTTGTCGCGTTTCTACAGCAACGTCGTTAACTTTCATCATTATTCTGATTGTTTGTGTGTGCCTTGTTACAGAGTTAATGATTTTATTGTTGAGACAGACGCCACTCTGTTCAGTTGTGTTCATAATTATTATAGGCAATGAACTCTAACGTAACACTGTTGCGCGTTCGCATAACCACTGTTGCAATGGAAACGCAACAATTGAGTTCCATTTGCACTGTTGAGGCACTATGTTGCGGTCGACAATGTACAATATTGAAAGCGTTGCCATGGAAAGACAACAATGATTTATCTTTTATTGTTGACCTACACGTTCGCTGTTAACAATATAAAATACACTTAGGTCTTCATGTAAAGTGCCCGGTATTTTTGTCTGATTTTAACCAAATTTAAATTTACTCAACAGATTTAAAAAAAAAAGTCTCCAACATCAAGTTTTACGCGAATCCGTCGGGTGGGAGCCGAAGTGATATGCGAACACACCTACGGACGCACGAACATAGGCACTTGAAGGGGTTTACGACCGCGCCTAAAAATGAAGGACTAAATAACTGAGTAACTAACATGGGCCAGAGTCTTTATTGAGAAGCAAATGGTTCCTCAGCTAATACAGAAATTACCAGCATTTTTATACAACCTGAAAGTACATCATCCTGTTCACAACAGCCTGCCGCTGCTCCCTATCCTCAGCCTGATAAATCCAGTTCATACCATCATATCTCACTTCTTTAAAATAAATTTTAATTTTCAAGGACTTCAAGAGAGCCTATGATTCAGTTGGATGGGAGGTTTCATATACTATCCGTATTGAGTTTGGTATCCCCATGAAACTTTACGTCAATAAACTGTGTTTAAATGAAACCTATAGCAAAGTCCGGACACGCAAAAATCTGGCCGATACATTTCCGATCAAGAATGGCCTGAAACAAGGAGGAGCTTTGTCACTACTGCTTTTCAACTTGCTTTAGAATATGCCATTACGAAGGTTCAAGCAAACCAGGAAGCTTTGAAATTGAAAGGGACGTATTAGGTTATGGCCTGTGCTGATGATGTTAATTTATTGGGCAATACACAATAATAAATGAAAAAAAACAACACATAAGCTTTATTTGTCGGCAGTAAGGACAAGTCTAGAAGTAAGTGCAGAGAAAACTAAGTATATGCTCACGTGGCGTGAACAGAATGCAGGAAATATCACAACATGAAGAGAGGTAATTAATCATTTGAAAGTGCGACGAAGTTCGAATGTTTGGGAACAACCCCAACAATAAAAATCGTAAAGCTCAAAAATCAATAATCAGAATTGCGTTCACGAAGAAATTAAGAGCAGACTGAACTCCGGGAATGCTTGCTACCATCCGGTTCACAATCCTTTGACTTCCCGTTTGCTTTCCAAAAATATAAAGATGAAAAACATAACCATAATTTTGCCACTTGTTTTATATACTCGTAAGTGTGAAATTTGGTCTCTCATATTGAAAAACACAGGCTGCGGTGTCCGCGAATAGGGTGCTGTGGAAGATATTTGAGCCCACGGGAGACGAAGTAACAGGAAAATGGAGAAAACTGGCAATTGAGGAACTTCATGAATTGTAATTTTCGCCAAATAATATCCGGGTGATGAAATCAAGAAGAATGAGATGGGTGGGGAATGTGGCACGTATGGGGGAGAGGAGAGGTGCATACGGGGTTTGGGGGGGGGGAATCTGAGGGCAAGATATTACAGTAAAACCTCGATTATCCGAAATAAATGGGGAGGACCCGATTTCGGATAAGCAATATTTCGGATAATTCGGAAATTCGGCTTGACGTGGTAAGGTGCAATAAAAATAACATTTATTCAGAAACACGTCTTATGTTAATAAAATTTATGGCACAAGAAAGTGTATGATATTTACAGATAAAATACAACACTACACATTTCTACGAAAAAAAAAAATCCAATATTTTAGTTTGAATTTTCTTCACAACGTTTTTTGACTGCAATGTCCCTCCATTCGGCATTTTAGACGAATGTTCTTCGAGTTCTATTTCGATTTTACCCAATCTGAAACCGTTGATATGCCAACACCGAAATCCGCCGCGACATTTCGCAAGATCTCGCCATTTTCAATTCGTCTCATAGCCTCCAATTTCTGTTCAATTGTTATTACAACACGTTTTCGTTTAGCCGACATTGTTTGGAATCACTGTTAAATGAAGCGTTAAAACTGCACTGTAAGAAGCACACACACGTCAATTTGCCACTCGTCCGCACCGTCAACTTTTTACACCAAACTGACGCGAGAGGCTCAGGTGTCTCACGGCAGGCAGTTCTGGGAATCGCAGCGCCTGGCAGGCGTTTCGGTTAACCCGAGTTTCGGTTAAGCGAAGCTCGGATAATCGAGGTTCTACTGTACTTGGAAGACCTAAACGTAGATGGGAGAATATTACTAAAATGAAATAGGATTGGATGTGTGGAATGGATTCATCTGACTCATGATAGGGACAAGTGGCGGGCCCTTGTGAATGTGGGAATGATCCTTCGGATTCCATAAAATGCGGGGAATTTCCTGATTAGCTGAGAAACTATCAGCTTCTCAAGAAAGATTCTGCTCCATTGAGTCATACCTAGGTTTTCCAAGTGTCTCTTTCCTTCAGGTTTTCCCAGTGAAAACCTGTATGCATTTTTATTCTCTCCCATGCATGCCCAATGTCCCACCTATCTCATCTGTCTTGACATAAATGATAAACAGTCTGCACAAACAAGTCCCTTCAATGGACGAACAGGGGCCAGATGGGCTGGACATGAGCATTGTGACATTACTGCTCAGTCGTCATGTTCCCTCAGTGAAGGAAGATGCAGAGCAGTGCAGCAAGTCATGGGTTCCTAAATTTGAATCCATAATTTCCATGCAACTGAGAATCGCCTTATCTATTCACAGTACCCCTCCTCCCACCACATAAGAAAAATATACTTGTAACTCTGTTTGCTGTGAGTCAGTAGAGTCTGTCTACGACAGCTTTCTTCATACTCTGCTCCCCCCCCCCCCAAATTATGTGCACATGCTAGAGATTTAAAAAAAAAATACAACAGTTAACAAGGTGCGTAAGAAACGCAACTCTTATTGGGTTACAAATTTCAGTTGCTGCGCAAAATTAAGTAAAATGACCATAAGAATATTATTCTGAAATTTGACAACAAAGCCAGTCTCTGAAATGAATATTTGTGACTTACATTTTAAATCAAAATGAACAAGTTGAAATAAAATGCCATCATAAAACCATCAGAATACTGGAATGTCAATTAGGTGTGTGCAGATTAATGAACAGTGTTCACATTTAACTTCACCAAACATTATCATTGTTTGTCTTTAAATCTGTGTTCGTTTTGTGTTCCTAGCACACCCTGTCAAGACATAGCAACACTTTATACCTGCACCACACATAACAGACAGAGGGTACAAAGAAAGTACAAGGTTTGGTCACAAGAAACAGTAGAATTTCAGACACAAATACCTTGCAGCAATATTCCCCCATCAGTTTTTATTTAGACTTTATCTTAATCACCTAACAATTTGCAAATGTCTTGGAGAAGCAACAGCTGTCAACTCTCTAGAAGAAGTTTTATATACACAACTTCACTTTTCCTGCTAAATAAAGGTGATGAAAACAGGAAATTCAGAAAGCACTCAGGTAAAAGAATATCAAGTGTAAGCTATCAGTGTCCTCAACTTTTAGTCATTTTGGACGTTATGAATAAAAGTGACACAACTAATTATGAACAATATTTGATGTGCAGTCATTTTTACTTCATCAAGTTTATACGCATTCCAATCATACAGAAGACGGAACAACTAAAACATTTGAAACGGAATATGAATTTTGTAAACAAGAGCACAATGTACAAAACGAAAACTTGCATAAAATACTTCATAAAAATGATAAAAGAGACTGGATGTATGATGCAGTGGAAAAGAGGTACTTTGTCATAAAATCTTAGTGAAAAAAAGTTCATGACAACTTAAAGCTGAAGGCAAGACTAATTCTTGCTCACAGTAATGAAACAGAATCACATCAACCACATACACAAATATGTCTAATGGGTGAATCAGATTTCTGGAAAAAAGGTTTGGGTGGAAAGATGAAACCATATCACCAACCTGCCAATGTATCCTCCCTGGGGCCCCAGTCCGTTCCTGTCATCCATCACACGCTGAGGTTGATTGTTAACAACTTTACCATCATCATTGCCTTTCCATGTGCCCTCATCCTCCTTGAATGAGGCTGACCTAAACATAAAGCACTTGGTGCAGTACTGTTTCCACTATTTGAACTCACTGCAACAGAAAACTTTCACCTCTGCTGGGTTCATACATGCCATGGTGTCCCCTTTCTCCTGAAAAACACATGTGCAAACTTCCATGCTGTTCCAGCATGTCAATTAGACAATATACTTTTAACACCCTAAATGTATGTGTCAATGGCTAAGCATAGTTTATATAAACCTGCAGAGTGCCACTAATTAAACAAATTGTTAAGAATTTTAAAAATACTGTTTCATGAATATTGTGTTTGATGTTCAGATACCAAAGTTTTTCCCAACACATACTACTATCAAAGCTCGTTAAGTTATAAACAAAGGCTACTTTAGTACTCACAGATCAGCCACTGATTACACAGTAAGAATTACTATTTCTATACATCTCTCTAAATTCAACTTCCTCCTTTTTGAAGTGACTTTTTTCTTAACTGTTTGCATGTAACCTGTGACAGTGTCCCTTCCCCTTTGTACTGCAAACAATCATACTAGCTGTACAAGTGGCTAGGAACAGCACTGGCAGAATGCTTCCAGTAACTTACTTGTTGCAGGGCAGCACACACAATCCACAGCATTTTTCCATGCCAGTGAGGTTCTTTTCTGCTTCTCGCATGTCAGCATTGATTTGGTCCATTCCCTCCTCGATGCGGTCCAATTGCTCTGAGGATAGACAATTGGCAATCCTGTCATCATACTATCAACTTAAAGTATCAACATAGTTCCTAACTCGTACTACAGACAAATTTTCATTTGTTGGTATAATAACTGAGAAGAGAACAAACTCATGCTGCTGGCAAGCTACTGTACTTTCTGTTTAACTTTTAAAACAATGTGCCATGCACTCAAGAAAACAGCTAAGATAGGTATTTCTGCTCTTTTCTCTGATGTGTTGGTATTTTAAGGCAGTAAGATTCAGAGAGTACAGGCTTTTATAAACACTAACATGTGCATTCATGTGAATAACACTATTCAACAAACTTGAAATTCGCGGAAATTTACATTTCAAATGTAATCAAGAGAGGTCAGAAAGAAGGCCAACCATTTCCTTTACACAGGAATCTATTCAAAAAGCCTAAGATGGGTATGCGTCATGAATGAATAAAAGGTTAAGAAGGGAGGCGCCGGACTTCTTGTCCACAGCAATCACAGTATCTGCTATCACTCACAGTGTATCTACTGGACTTCACTTTTTTATTTAATTGCAGGAAACTGTAAATTCTTCTCACATCTTCTTCGTCTGAATTCATCTTTAATATAATTTATATAAAGTAATTAAGATCGAGGTCGACATTAGTTAATACGATGGCAAAATCAATTTTGTTTTTTTTTTGGGCCAGAATATAGGAAAACACGCCAAATTAACAGATTTAAGCTTCTTTCTCATACAGTATTAAAAATACCAGTAACCTGCAATCACACTTGTGATCAGCTCTATGTTGAAGTCTCTCGTTAAATTACCAATTTTTATAAGTGTAATGAATTAAAACATGAGAAATGTTTTAAGTGATGGCAAATCGGATACGTTATATTTTTAAAATTTTATTTTAGTCCAGGATCCAGCCACGGGTCAGTTTTTAAGAATTTGCATTTCTTTTTGTTGTAATGGAAATTTGGTAACATTAATGATGGGTTGAATAGGTAGAAGTTTGTTGAAATTGCTTACGCAGAGATGGAGGTAGAGTGAATACAGGATTTATTGGGATATATGTTAGAGACAGGTTATGTGATGCCAGAATTAGGCTTTGAGGGGTTTTAAACAAGACGATAGTTTGAAGAACAGAGGAATTATTATTGTTTTAATTGTAATTGGTTACATTTAATTGGATAGGTATGTAGAAAGAGAGTTAGCTATGGGGTTGTATTTTATAGCACGAATGCTAGAGCAGGATTGGTGAGGTTTTAGGATTACGCAGATAGAACCATTTAGAATTTGGGACTTTGGTAATTAAAGTGAGTGAATGAGATTGAAGTGAATTTATGCATGTATGAGAGTTGACGTAATTTTGTTTGTAGTAATGCTGTTAGCATGTATGAATTTTGAGTAACAATTTATTTGTGAGTACAGTTAGAATACTGAGTGGAAAAGTTTATACATTTAGAGGTATAGAGTTTAAGTTAACTTGTAACAGTTAGTCCACACACACTTGGCTTGGTGAGAATGGTAACCTCAGCAGTTTGCGTTTGCATGCTGGAGGATATGGGAACCACAGTATCAGCATATTCCTTATTAGGAAATGTAGATTCTCATTGGTTACTTACGATAGGGACTAGACGTAAATGCATTAATTTGATTGGATGCAAATGTAGGAGAGATGGTGAGGTAGCCATGTTGCTGATGCAACAGGGTGTGGTATGGAAGTTATTAAATATAGGTGAGAACAATGTTTCGTGATCTTTTGGCTCGACGTTTTGGTTGGTGGTTGAAGCAGTTTGGCGACGTGATTTTAAATTAAACTTGTTGAAATTATGTAGAAATTATGAAGTGTTTTAAACTCCAACACTGTGTATTTTGTAAAAGTGTTGGTAGTAAATATGTTGATTGTAACTACAGAAAGTGAGTTATGATAACGTGAAATGGTAGTGCAGCATCTTATCTTGTGGTTACGTAGTAAGTTGGCAGTGAAAATGCTATACTTATGCACCCGTAGCATACATGTAAATATCTGGAAATATGAACGGGTAATTGATGTTGATGTATCCAGAGGGAACGTGGATCAATTTGTAACACAAGGTAGGTTGGCAAAAGAATAAGTTTTTTGGATGGGTTATATGTTGTAATTTGCGAGTTGGTACTCGGAATGAAATTTGAAATTGATGAATTTTATTATGAAGTGTTAACAAACACAATTATTTAGTTAGGAAAATTGTGTAAAGTTGTCGCAAGTGTGAGTGGACCAAACTGAACGGGTAACATATTTATTAGTAATTGAAATTGTGTAAGGGAAATTAAAATGGATTAGATTGTATAGAAATGTTTAACTTTGTTTACAGAATGAAGGAAAATTTTGATTGTTGATTTACAGAGAAATTTTTAAAGGGATTTAAAATTTATTGTGATGGATGTTAATTAGGATTTAGTTGGGTTAAATAAATTTTATTATTTACTTTGGTTATAAATTGAGAGTGGTTTAATGGTTTTAATAATGGTGATGAAGAAGAACATTCCAAGTATAATCACATCCCAAGTGTAATTAGTTCCTTAAGAGACAGGAAGATCCCAAGTGATAACCGGTAGCAGTATTAGTTGCGGTCAGAGGATTAGTTGACCGTTGGTATGGTTATACCAAGTAATTAGGTGATGCTAGCTGGGCTAGGCACGCCTGTGGGGGTGACTCAGCCGGGATCGACTGAGCTAGACGCCCCACTTTATGAAGGTTGAAGCAGTTGGAAGTAACCTGCTTTTAAACACAGAAACTTTCTGGTGGCAGCGCTATTCTAGAGTATGAGAGAGTGGGTGAAGCCAGACGCAGCGGTGGACTGTGGGGCTCACCACGTGTAGACGTTCTGGGAGTATGGACTGCCCGGGCGCTACATCCGGGTTGGTGTCTGTGTACACTAACCAGTTGTTACGCTACCGAAGGGTGACAGTTGGTCACCAAATCCCTGAAGTTTCAAGCACGCTCAGGTCACAATACCAGTAGAAAGGGTTTCTTCGAGAACACTCTATGTGCTCTCTCTCTCTCTAGTAAGAAACCCCTTTCTTACATAAGTTTTAAAACTTTCGCGGCGACATGATTCAATATAGTCTTCTCGGGCCATCAGCCGCGTCAACTGATTTAAAAGATACATTTCGGGGACTGACTCCGTCCCCATCCTCAGGCAGAACTGATATAACCCACCACCAACCAACCAACCATCCAACCAACCAAAGAGCTAATAAGGGCGGAGACTTGAGCGGAGTGCAAGTCGACGTCCCTTGGTCTGTTCAGCCATACCTGCGTTTTAACGCATCGCTGGGCTCAATAACAGACACCTTATACTATAACAGGGGATTACGCTTACGCTAACGTTTTATAGTCTCAGTTAAGGGCCGTGACTTGGTATGCTAAAGGCTACAGCTCTAGGAGCGTATAGTCTTTCTAAGTGGGGGGAGGGGGTATACTTTGGTTGGCTCCCTGGGGTTTGAACCCAGAGTGGTTTTTTCGCTACTATATTCGCGCGTCTATAACCTAGCACACGTATGAAACCGCCGTTACCAGGGGGGAGGGGGGGGGGGTGGACTGCGGGCCGTGCCCGACTTTTTATTATACCCTGGCATTCACCTTACAACTGAGGAAAAATCATGGAAAAACTTCAGTCAGGGTAGTCGAAAAGCGCCTAGCTAATCAGTACTAGGCACGATATAAACCCACCAACCAACCAACCAACCAACCAACTAACCACCAACTAACTAACCACCAACTAAAAACCACCAACCACCAACCAAAGTGCTAACTTAGGGCGGAGACTTGCGCTCCGCGCAAGTCGACGTCCCTTGATCTGTTTAGCCATTCCTGCGTTTTATCGCATCGCTGGGCTCAATAACAGACACCTTATTCCATAACTGTGAATTTCGCTTACGCTAACGTTTTCTTTTCTGCTGTTATCTCCTGGGTACTTCTTCCTGTACAGCCGTTCAAACTTTCGTCTCTGTGTTGTTGTGGAAACCTGGGTGAGATGTGCTTGTGCCATGGTGGATCTGTCCACCATGTCCCAATCGTGTTGGTTTAGTGTGCAAGATAACGACAGGTGCAGCTCCAATAGCTTCTTCGAAGTTGTGTCCAATTCATACTCGTATCTGGTGTTGTGTATTCTCTCTCGTAGTAATGCAAAGTTGGTTGGATGGAGAATTCTTTGTGCCGTCGGTGTGTTAATATGGTGTTTGATTTTTATACATGTGAGAATCACCTCTTGGTCTCTGCATCGCAGCATGAAGGCAAGATAACTCAGCAGTCTCGATTTCTTTTTCCGTAGATTTTCTAGAAGTCTGATGTTCCTATTTATGTCCTCCCCGTAGAGGTGCATGATATAAGTTTTAAAACTTTCGCGGCGAAATGATTAAATATAGTCTTCTCGGGCCATCAGCCGCGTCAACTGATGTAAAAGATACAACGTTTCGGGGACTGGCTCCGTCCCCATCCTCAGGCAGAACTGATATAACCCACCACTCGTCTGTCCTGTGTTTATAAAGAAACCTTCCATATGGTACAGATACACGGATGACACTTTTGTAGTCTGGACCCATGGGGAGGAGGAACTGCAGACCTTCTTTCAACATTTGAACAGTCTACACTGAAACATCACGTTCACAATGGAGATAGGGAAAGACAACAGATTGGCATTTCTCGATGTCCTTGTAAAGAAGAAACTGGATGGTTCACTAGGACACAAGGTATACAGAAAACCTACGCACACAGATCTCTATCTACATGCGGAATCAGAACACCATCCGGCACAGAAAAATGGGGTTTTGCGAACTCTGGTACACCAGGCAAAGACGATCTGCGATAGGGAAAGCATAGGAGAAGAGCTACAGCATTTAAAAAAGACCTTCAGAAAAAATGGTTACAGCGAACGGGATATTAGTCATGCCCTAAACTAAAAAATAAAACAAAAAGCAAACAAGGAAAAACCAATCAGAACAGCACTTTTGCCATACCAAGAATCCACCTCCAATAAAATCAGCAGACTTCTAGCCAAGTACGACATTAGTACCATATACGTCCCAGCAAGGAAAACCTGTCACATGCTCAATCAGTGAAGGACGACCCTGGATTAAAAATACCCGGCGTATACGGCATCCCATGTGAATGCGGTAAGACGTATATTGGCCAGACAAATAGAACTATCGAGACCAGGCGCAAAGAGCACATGCGACACCTTAGACTGGGTCAACCAGATAAATCATCAGTAGCACAACATGCCCTGGAAACAGGCCACAGGGTAGAATTCAACAACACCTGCAGATTAGCCAGGACAAAGGGAGACATGGACCGCATAATAAAGGAAGCGATTGAAATAAAATTACATCCGGACAACATCAACAGGGATGGCGGTTACATACTGAGCCGAGCCTGGCAGCCCGTTTTACGTCAGATAGGGACCTCGCAGCAAGGGTTGAGAACACAACAGTATAAACAACCCGCCCACGGATTCTAATTGGTTGGTGGACTCCGAGCCGTTCTGATAATCCCTGCCTCGGCAGGTATATAAACACAGGACAGACGAGTGGTGGGTTATATCAGTCCTGCCTGAGGATGGGGACGGAGCCAGTTCCCGAAACGTTGTATCTTTTAAATCAGTTGACGCGGCTGATGGTCCGAGAAGACTGTATTGTACCAATTGTTAATTTAATATGTAACACTGACCGATGAAATACAGCTTCCAATATTCATCACACATCACAGGAACAATAAAATCAATGGGCTAAATGTTCACATGTGCATTTATGAGAAGGATGGATTATAATTGAACTTTCCAAGTTTGAAATGCATCTAAGTAATACTTAAAAGTACAGTGCCTACCTCACAAAACACACTCCATCCCCACTAAACAAACAAATCGGTTAATCCTGTTTACAGAAATAATCACCGTTTATTCCGAGAATCATATGAAACCCATTAACACATTATGTGGGCAAAATTCAGAATTTTTCATGTTGAAGTAGGTAATACATACAGAAACCACTGTACTTACAGGGATAAGAAACTTTAAAATTGGAAATAACTGACTAAAAGATTTATCTAGGGCTTTCTCACAGTAACACATCAATGATTTTATATCGGGCGGATGTTGTGAAAAAACTGTTCAACCAATATCACATTTTAATACACAGCTTTACAAATCACTGTGTTGCTGACACCACTTTTGATCCCTTTAAAACAAGATCGTCTAGAAATATGAACATTTTTAATGATATTTCAGACATTGAGGGAGTAACTTTAATCATATAAATTCTGAAGCAATGCAACATCACATATGGATGGTATATATTATGCTTTGCATGAGTATTCAAAGATACAATAATTTAAGTAACAATATAAAGAGGGATATGTAATATATCATAAAGAAAGATTTTCCAAGGTAGACAGCATATCTTTAATTGCATAGGCAATGCAAGTCAGCCGAAAGTTGCGTTATTTCATCTGCGCTGGAAACTAAGACGTTCGCACACATGTGTTGTCTCATTATACAGCAGATCAGTGCTCGTTTAAAATGCTTTCTGTTGAGCAAACAGTGTTCGTCTGCAGTACCTCATTAAAAGTTACGTGTACAAGAACAATATTCAGAATAGTATAAAAATCTCTGATCACAGATTCGGTGCTCGAAAAAACAAAACGAAAACTCGTGGCTCGAATGATGCAAGGTTTATAATAAGCAGGAACGTAACGCGAAGTTCGTGAAATTACGTCTAAATACATTTGAAGTGCCGTGAGTGTGCACAAAATAATAGGGACCGTGTTTTTCGAAGAAAGAAATTCCGACCCTTACGACAAATCCATATTGACATCAATTTAAGGGAATGAACGAAAGAACAGAAAATCTGGGACAATCCACATTCGTTGCAAGAATTGATAGATCACATTTGAAAAGACTTTGCTAACATTTCATGAAGAGTGTCTCGTCATGTGCTGTGAAATATTTGCAGAAGGCGCCAGGCCTGCTTCGAAAGCTACAGGTCGGCACTTCGAGACTCTGACAAGAAACAAGTGCAGCTGCAAGAAATAAGTTCAACTGAACTGAGGGGAAAAACGGTCCCTGAATTACCGGCGGATACAAGTTTCATATGCGACATAGCTTCTGCAACAGTTGCCGTGCTAAGGGAAAAGGCTGAAGACACGCTCTGTAATACTTAGTAATTCCTGTAAGAGACCTTCCACTAGCTAAATAAAACATGGTTAAATGAAACAATGCAAGCATACGAACACACCAGTGCCAACACAAATGGTTCTGTTGTCATATAATCAGGTTTCCGTGTAAGAAATAGAACTTGGTAAGTATTCATACTGAAGAGCACACGAAGTGTAAGTCATACTAAAATATTGTGCATGCACCATGATGACTTAGACTTCATCTTGTTTTCAAGTCACCGTTTTATAGGTACGCATCAAGGACAGTTACATTTCACTTATAGCAATGGCTCGTGGAAAAGAAGAAGAAACTTTAGTATGCAAGGTTGCATAACTGCCGCATAAAACACACCACATTTCTAGTTACTTATAGCTGGCACACTTGTACTTCTAAGATATGAGAAACACACCCTACATTCAAAACTCGTCCAAAACTGAACCCTCACAGGTGAGGCAAATTTCCTAAAATCTTATGTAAAATTCACTTCGTTGTATTGTACATAAATTGTTACACAATCAAACGTAACAATTACTGACTGAATGGCAATGTAACAAAACCATGATGTAGCTGAAGCTAAGCAATCTGAGGTTTTCCACCAAAAGAATTTCAAGACAACATGTAACTAATTCCTGATTAAACTCTCTCTGATCCTTTACGAATCACTGTACCGAACTGAATCTGTGGAGTGTAAACTGTCCAGCTCCAGAGGTTTGTATGTAGTATAACACTTAACACTGATATTTATATTTTAAGAGGTTCATTATTATGTTCCCGCAACTAAAAATATCTAATTCCAAAAATTATAATTAATATTTTGGCCAGTATCATGTGATTTGGAACCCAAGTGGCTGTCTAAAAATACTTATTGGTCTATTTTGTTCTTGTCAAAAAAGGTTAGTATACTAAACACGTGATTTGAAAACTAATGGGTTTCTGGACTTCGTCCATCGTCCGGAAATCTAAAATAATATAACACGACGTTTCGGAAACTGGATCTGCTTCCGTCCTCAGGTGAAGGGGGAGGGATTCACCTACTGTGTTGGGTCCCTTAGATAGAGCTAACCTCAATCACTGGATAGTGATTGAGGTCTAGTTATTTTAGATTTCCGGACGATGGACGAAGTCCAGAAACCCATTAGTTCTCAATGTTACATACCAGCGTCAGAACATTTTAGAATTTATGTGATTTGAAGTTCTCACAGCAGTGTAGATTTACGTTTATTTTTGCTGGGTTAAGACAATATGTAGTCTGACAGATGGGCACAAATGTTTCAGAGGAACACACTGCCTTCACATTTCCTTCCATTCCATTCCTCTGAGCTACTAGTAACCATCTATCAGACTACACCACATCGCAACCGATAAGGCTACAATCTAAGGCCAACCAGAATCTGTGTTTAATGACGGTGCTTACAAAACGTGGCCACCTTCATATTTATGATGTCAGATATCACTGTTTTCTTCTGTTAAGTGCTCAATGCAATATTCTTTTATAAGCGCGCTTGTGTCTATTCGTGCATATCAAACTTTTGGTGCTTACAGCACATTTGGTACATTAATTTTCTTTATTCGCAACAGACTAGAATTAGAATACAGAACTACAATTCAAAACCAATATAAAGTAGTAATTTATTGTATAAGTAATTTGTTGTATAATCACTACTGTATAGTACTGTATAAGAACTATTGTAAACCGGAAACATGACATTTTGGTGTACGCGTAAATATCAATTCATAAATCTAGGTAAATGCAGTGGTTTCCAAATTTAAACAATGGTTTCCCCTCACATTAGCAACCACCCCATATCTTAACTTCTCTGTGTGTGTGCGTGCATCTGTATAAGAAACACCTTTATCAGTTGTTCACTTTCAAATTTTTAATTTGCATGTTTAATTTTATATAGTCATTACTGGACTAAAAGCCTCACACCTCATTTGACTAACGCTCGCGGCACACTTATATCCCGTAGCAGAAAAGGTTGAGAACCACTGTATACGCGAAGAATGAAAATGCGTGGCTACAGAACAAATTCCACAGAGAAGGCAATAAGTTTTGCTATATTGCAGACGAAAATTATATTGATGCTGTGGAAAGAAGTTCTGTGGTCCTGAGACTCCACCCTCTCAGCATGTTGTTGTATTCCCTTGACCCATCCATCCACTGGAACATTATCACACTCATGGTGATGACTAATAAGTAGTCGAAACATATGTAGGGGTATATATGACGACAAAGGTGTAGTGCATATGTTGGTTAAAATAAAAGCTATTATATAAGTAAACGCTCTTGCGAAGGCGTATCCAGAAGTTCCCGAACTCTCCATTAGGACCGAGAACGGCAAGTAGTACAGCCTTCTGCCACAAGATGCCGCAGTATCGCTATCTTGTAAGTCAGTCTAGTGAGATTTGCAGCCATAATCATCTGCGTTAATTCTGAAAACGGATTTTATGTTGCGCGTGTCACGGGAGATCGCCGATTTTCTAACGGCTGACTGAAGGAAAAACGTATTTGCGTTAAGATTTCCTCAAAGTCGGCGAAAACTGCATCGGCAACGCAGTAATTGTTCCAAAAGGCTTCCGGTGACAATGACATTGGAAAAACACAGGCGCTTGAGTCGTTTTGTCGATTCAAACGTGGGGAAACTCGGCTGAAGAGTGTGAACGCTCAGGTCGCATAGATAAAAACGTAAAGAAAGTTCGCAAAATCGTCAACGAAAACCTACAAAGTAGGATTTCGGAGATCGCTTGCAGCCAGCCAATTATAAGGGAGGGCCTGAAGGTGCAGCGGATCTCAGCGAAGTTTGTACCTTAGATGCTCACCCACGAGCAGACGCAGCTGCGCGTTTGTGTGCCAGCAACAGCTGAAGTCAGAAACGACTAAAACTTCCTCAAAACAGTCATGACGGGAGAAAAATCCCAGGTCTCCTGTCACGATCCAGAAACCAAACCACAGTCCTTTCTGTGAAAAGCCCATCCGACGAAAGCGAGGCAAGTCAGGTCAAAAAAGAGCATCTTGGCGATATTTTCTGACTTCGAGGGCAATGACGAACTGTCAACCGGCATTACGTGCGGGAGGTTTTACAAAGTCTGAGGGAACAAGTCTTCCGAAACGTCCGCAACGATGTTAGAACCACTTAGGCTGATTCGCCATAACAATGCACCGGTGCACGCTGCATTGTCAGTGCAGAAATTTGTGGCCGCTAGAACCATGACTGTGGTTCCCTCCTCTCCTGATTTGGCTGCTTGTGATTTCTTCTTGTTTCCAAGATTGGAATCGCGGCTACGAAGCAGTACTTTCCAGGATGTTCCTGAAATTCAGTAACAATCGCTCTACGTGCGATTCGAAAACGTTAGTTCCAGTCGTCCTCCCGGCAGTGACAGCAACGCTGGACCCGCTGCATAAAGTCAGAAGGGGACTAATTGAAAGGTACAGCGACCACTAACAAAGCAAGCGTATAGTTCGTTACAGACTCAATATACAATCGGAATTTTTGGGGCAGCTAATATACCCCGTTAAGACGCTGCAAAGTCAAGTGCATTACAGTAACTAACAAACTAAAACTGTACATTCATCATCACACTAGGAGCATATATAGTTTTAAAAATATCTGCTATTATTCAGTTCAGAATCTTTTATCTTCTTCCCGCTTAACCAACTCATAATGCTTGCAATTTAAAAATACTCTAATTTTAACTGTTCTTTTACATGCATCTCTCAATATACATAGTGACTGAAGGTGTCTGAGAACAAAGAGCTGAGCAGAATGTTTTGCTGTGAGTGTATAAACTCGATCCAACTAGCTTAGGACACGGTTCACTAGTGTTATTCTGCAGACACAGTAATAAAGATTTGGGATCCACAAAAAACAAAATAATTGCAAACTCAAGTTACTTAGTACACACCGCAAAACAGAGACACTTTTCTTTCAAATATCAGCAAAGGCTTCAGGTAAATTTATCCTCTCACATAGCCATACAGGTTTCTGTGTACTGGTATTTGCATAACACCAAATTTAAGTAATCACAATCCTTGTGAGTAATTACAGAAAAGACAGGAACATGTATGTTTCAATATTTATTGCATGAAGATAGTATTTTATTATACTTTTAGATGATAAATGCTGGATCCAGATGTATAACACATACTAAGTCCATTTAACACTAGTGAGTAATTTTGTATATCAGATAATATTCATTAATAAATGCAACAATTTTCACTGTAGTGATAAAACTTGGTTAAAACATGTATCACGTAAGACTTAGACTGCTAGCATACCTCCTCAGACATGAACATTTAAGGGTGGCAACTTAAAGGTTGATGATGAATGTTACGTTTAAATTCTGTTGGAGTGTACATCTTCCATCGTAATGGAAGTTCTGCATAATGGAACACTAATACATATTCAACGTCTAAAGCAACATTTTCTATCCAAGTTTAACCCTTCTTAGGTATCAACACTATACAAATAACTGCAAAATGCACTTACATGCTGTAAACTCCTTGACAATTTGTATGAGTGTTGTGTGAGTGTTGCTTTTCGTAATTGTGTCAGCAAAACTTTTCTTGTAATTATAAAAGTTGTAAGTTCCTATAAATCATCACATTCAGAGTTAATTCACATATTCAATTCACAACCGCCTCTTCTTCCTCCATTTCGTCTCATGAACTGCACATATATCAGTTGAGTATGACAACTATCGATTGAGAGAAATGTCTATGGACTGAAGAATATTACAACTTTACTATCAGACAGCTTTTACGCACACAAGTTCACGCATGCGCGTGCGCGCACACACACACGCACATACACAATACATACATACAAGGTGTGATCAATAAGTTCCGAGATTGGTTCTGTAACTCCGCTAGGGGGAGAAATTGGGTCGCGCCTCTTTGCTGGAACGTGGCTTTGAGCTTCCTCTCTCCAAGGCACAAAGGAGGCCCGAAATCTTCAGGCAGTGCCTCTCCAGCTTCGGTCGAACAAGTCGTGTACCTGTGCCTCGTCCCATTCTGGCAGCGCTCAAAACGTGGGCAGAGAAAGAACAGCATGAGTGCATCAAGTTTTGCATTAAATTTGGGAAACACAGTGCCGAGACTTTTGAAATGTTAAAAACTGCTTTTGGTGACGAGTGCTTGAGTCATGCTCGCACATTTGAATGGTTTAAGAGGTTTAAAGAAGGCCGAACTTCAGTCGATGACGATCCGCGATCCGGGCGACCAACAAGCAGAAATGGTGATTCTGTGACACATGTGCGAGAATTAATTCGTACAAGTAGCCGATTAACAATCCGTGAAAATTCTGCAAAAGTTGGCGTATCTTACGGTAAGTGCCAAGCCATTTTGACAGAGGATTTGAACTTGCGACACGTTTCTGCGACATTAATTCCTCGTGTCCTCACCATCGAGCAGAAGGAACAGCGCTTGTCTGTCGCCACTAATCAATCTCCTTCAAGGGCCAGTAAAGGATCAGAACTTCACGGGAGGCATCATCACAGGTAACGAGACATGGGTTTACGGATATGATCCGGAAACGAGACGCAGATCTTCGCAGTCGAAGTCGCCCGCTTTCGCGCGTCAGGTGCGTTCGAAAGTGAAAGTCATGCTGATTGTTTTTTGACATGGAAGGGATTGTTCACTATGAATACATCCCCCGAAGGTGAAACAGTGAATCAACATTACAGTGTTGAGGTTCTGAAGCGAATGAGACTCGCCGTTTGTTGCAAGAGGCCAAAGAAACGGGAATCTCTCGCGTGGGCACAATGCACCCGAGCACACTGCTCACTCGGTACAGGTTTTTAAAAGCAAATCATGGTATTCCTGTGGTTCAGCAACCACATTACTCCCCTGATAAGGCTCCCTGTGATTTATAGCTGTTTCTCGAACGTAAAATGGCACTAAAAGAAAAGAGATTCGACGACACTGGCACCATCAAAGAGAATACAACGAAGCACCTTAGTAGTATTCTGAAAGACTCATTTAAAAATGTTTCCAACAATGGCAGAACCGCTGGCATAAGTGCATAACTTCAGAAGGAGCCTATTTTGGAGGGGATTAAGTGTTTGTATCTGCAAGCAACAAAGATTATTTTTATTGAACCAGTCTCGGAACTTATTGATCACACCTTGTACACACACATATACGTATGTACATACTGGAGACAATACAAGGAAACTGCAAAACTATTAGCAAATTAGATAATGAATCAAAGTTGGCAAATTAGACGTTTAAAAAAATCTGAAAATCAGTATCTACTTTACACACACATATGGTACATACTTTTAAATTAAAACTACTCTACTGCTGTGTACCTAGATTTTAAATGGTATCACTACCTCAAGACTAGAATTTGGCAACAAAACACTACCCCGCCTAACTTGTATCCCCTTAAAAGAAAAACAAACCCACAGAACATGCCCATCAGTGCAAAATTATGAAAAATTACACACTATTAAGAAAGTTTGTTTTAGTAAACTGTATTGTGACTGAAAAGCAGAGAACTTAGAAATTTATATGACACCAGAAACATTAAAATAATTAATTTTAATTAAAAGGAAATATTCATGAGGCTGAAAAAGACGCACTTAAATGATCATTATCATCACCGTGCAAAGATTGAACATATGACATTTACATTCACTTGTACATTTTAATTTTCAAATAAAACAGAATGAACACAGTAATGTACTACAGCTCCAGCTGATAATTCTACCAACTGGACTGATCAATAAGAACATGGGTTATGTGTAGGCCTAAGAACACAGCGGTTTACTTAGTACATAAAAATTAGTAAAACGAAAACTCTTCACTATTAATGCAGAGAATACAATCAAGATGATGGCAATGACCATTAGTGAGGTGTAAGATAAGACAACATATTAGTAACTTCAGTCAAGAATATTTAAAACAATTACATACCACAGTAGTGTTGGGTAAGTTGCTTTGAAAATGGATATGTTTTTTACATTAACTGAAACTTAATACTCAGGAGCAAGAATTTACCAGACGTTTCTGCTCTATCAGCGACTGCACACACTAGATAGTCATCTCAGTATTTTTGGTACACAGCATGGCTAATATTCATTAAGTAAGAAATCACACTGTTTTAATTACATGGAGTACAGCAGTAACAGAATGCAGTAGTTTTATTAACTGTAAGTACCAAATTAAGATTGATGTAACGTACGTTTAATGCATAAGGTTTATATTAGGCACAATACTGACATACCTCAACACAACTTGGAATTAACTCAATGAAAGTCTATTGAAGCATACGACTTCAATTATCTTTGTAAATAGACAAACATACTACAAAAACCTACATAATCTCCATTCTCACAAAATGTTCTATTGCTGTAGGTGTACTTTTATGATACGTAATTCACTTCTTCTGGTGAGTCTGTTAAGGGTTATGTCAAAAAGAAAACCACTGCTCTAAGCCTCAGAAGGTGTACCATGAATTCCATTTCAGGATCTGGCTCGCTAAATCAAATGGAAGGATGTATGTGTAACACCTATTATCACAAACAATTTTCACCTGTTGCAATATTTAACAGAGAACAGACGAAACTGGCACTATGTCAATAACCACGTTAATCCTAAAGTAACATTCTGGGCTCAGATGTCACTATAATATATATATATATATATATATATATATATATATATATACCCTCCTGTCCATCCGTCCGTCTATCCATCCATCCCTCTCTCTCTGTATTTTGGAATCTAATAATGATCAGAAAAAGTGAAGACAAAATTTTTCGTTTTAGAAAGGACAACTCAGAAAAGTTAACTTGGTTAATACACTGACGGAAAAACGGATTTTGGGGGAAAACCTGAACTGACACCACTGCTATGGTATGGGGGAAACCCAGACAAGAGCGACTGACAGGATACAGGGAAACTCTCCTACTCTGGGGAATCATATACTAGTGTTACTGCTAGGACGTGGAAAAAATCCAAAAGAATGGTGTTACTAGGATATGGTAAAAATACATATTAGTGTTCCTAAAATTGAAATGCAATTTCTTCTGCAAGGACTCTCCAGTTTCCAACATAAAATTTAATCAAATACGTCATTCAGAATATGCTTTGTGCATGTACACCAACGCACATGGCAAAGTAAATTACTTACTTCCTTCACCGCGAAACATGCCCAAAATTCATAATTGTGATGACTTCTTAATCATAATTGTTTTGGCTGTAAGAATAAACATTTTTCAAAACATTCTGATACATGTTTGAAAGCAAGGTATGTCACCCTTCTAAAATCCATGTAAGTGTCACTGTGCGACCATTTCATATAAAAATTTCCAACATATTTTTACTACTTCTATCCCACTAGATGCAGCGCAGGATAGATGATTCATGCAAACGGAAGGGTGACAAAAAATTACAATCTGCTGCGTTTTATAAAAGAGAGACAAAGACAGAGAGAGAAGAGAGAGAGAGAGAGACAGGATTATTCAAAGACATCTCCGTATGGCAGGATACTTACAATTTTATCACACACAAGGTGTACCTAAAATACTTGAACAAACTTCAGGAGTTCCCCACACCAACACAAGAATAAAGTTCATATAAATATACGTGGTATGTCCAAAAATATTTCGTTTTCGAGGTGCAGCTTCCACGTTCACCCAAACTCAATCTTTTAGATTTCTATCTGTGGTGACACTTAAAAATCGTATTCTATTCAGCCCCAATTGAAAATAAGAGACGCTTCACGAACACATTTTTTATGCCTGTGAAACCATTCGCAACCGCCCCCGGACCTCTGAAAGGGTGCGACAGTCCATGATCAGACGTGTCCATGCGCGCACTGACTCACGTGGATATTTTGAGCAACCGTTGTGATCTGACTTGATAAACAATAGGAATGCAACAATTATTAAATTGGAAACGTATATTGTAAACGTAATCTTTCAATTAAACTCGAAACCACCCATTTCCGGACATATGTTTATGTAAACATTTTTCTTTGTTTTGATGTGAAGAATTCGCTCTTGAAGTTTGTCCAAGCCTTTTAGATACATTCTGTATAAGAAAGTGCAACCGACGGGAGACACGTCATCTTACTTTCTGCAAAGGGCAAATAAAACATCTTACTTTTTGCAAATTTGTCTAAATTTTACCAGTATTTTCTTAAAAGTGCACGTATGTATTAATGACAGATGTTGAAAGTGAGCCTTTCCTCCTTTGCAAATAATGTTCACTCAGAATTGGCTTTAATTTTGGAATTATCTTAATTTAACATGTGGTTTACATCACTTAACCACCAACGTTCTTGACTGGTCCTGATACGCTAATAATTTTCATTTAAACTAATGGAAAATGTAGTTGCTGATTTCACTGATTAAGTTCGCAAAACTCTTATACCCTCCACTACTTACACAGCTCACCAGCTGACCATTTTATCCAGTCAATACCTTACTCGATAGGTGAATGAGAACTTTAAACGCAGTTCAAAATAGGGCATGAAGTAATACAAATACTACGACTGGGTCTAAGAAAGTTGTACAGTTACATCCAGATGACTCAGCTTAAGCATGTCTGTAAGCAGAATGATACAAACAAACCTAACTTTAAGTTGGAAATACATGATCACAAACCTTCATACCTAAATCCCTGAAAATATGCTACAATTTGAAGGTAATTAATACAAAATCTTTATCATCTCCCAGAGCACATCGGTTTTATGGCATAAAAGTCTGCATCTGCTGGACATCCCGTGAGAGTTGTGGCGCTAAAGGCAACGATAAAACAAACGCATTATGTAACGAGCATAGATGAAACCAATATACAGTGGGATCTTCATCACCGAAGCTTCTAGTAACCAAGGTCTTTGCTAGCTGAGCCAACACTTCCCTCCCCAGAAGATTCATTCCATGTAAATCTTCTGTTTTTGCACAGATCTTTATTACCTTAGATAAGATAACACAGTTTCATTACAGTTTATATTGCAGAAAAGCTTATTACGGACATTTCATCTGATAAAATCAGCTGGTCTATGAAGACTCTGAACTACACACTTTATTTATTCTTCCATTATCCTTCACAGGACAGCAAGTAGGATAAAGCTCAGAACCCAATTATCTAGTATTCGTATACTGAATTAGTATTCTGAAGTTCAACATCAGTCTCTGACAGAGAAAAGGAAATAAAATTAAAAAATAAACTTTCAGTGCAATTAATTATATAGTCACATCTCCTCTAATAACACTGGATAGTTTTATGCAAATTCATAGCTTCATTTCCGCCAAAGACAGTACTTTGAATTTCATTTTACAAACTACAAAAAATGTCCAAGCACACAAAGTATTATTTCTCCACATGTATCATCATGCTTATGCAGAAGTATGTACATGTATATTAGTAAACTAATCATAACTGAGGGTTCTACAGTCTACTGCCTAGTGTGCAAGATATTCACAATGTAGATGAAGAACACAGTTCTCATTTTTTGCCTTACTATCTCTGACTCTTAATTTATAAATTAAATTAGCAGGCAACTCTTACACAAGAACTGTCCCTATAAATCTAACAAAGTATAACTTCTATACAGCAAACACAGACAACAAAATCCGAAAACTTTAACAGCAACTAAATTAAAAAAAAAACTAATTTTGTGCCACCAGCCACAAGTGGTTGGAAGAAACAAGCATTTCAGAAATCACCACCATTTCCATCAGAAGTCTGGTATGAGAGGATGCGCAGATCATTCCTTATATATACACTCAAACCTGTCCTGTGGCTGGTCACTAGCCAGTAGGGGCTAATGTGTGGAATAAAGTGATTGC
>JAJKFL010000005.1:13886134-14088634 GCA_021186555.1 Reticulitermes speratus | reverse complement strand
CGAGAATGCTGAGGGGCGTACAGTACAGTCAATGTGGAGCGGTACAAAGTCATGCTGGGAAAATGTCTGTGAAATGAGTCCCGTTTTCAATTTGATTTGCTACGGTTCCACCGGAATGGTGTAAATGTTCACACAGCACAGATTTCCATGCAAGCTCTCAGGACAATGTTTCCAGGCAGGCTCACTTCTCGTTCTGGAGACATCACCCAGCCCGCTAGGTCCTGATCTTGCAGAACGTGTCTACTTCCTTTGGGGCTACGTCCAAAGCAAGGTATACAAAACACGTCCTGCCAATTCTGATTACATAAAACAGCTAATTGTAGAGTGTATTCAAAGGATCCTCAAGGACATTCTAAAACGTGTTATGCCATCCTTTCCATCGCGACTGCAGGAGTGTACTGAATAACATGGTGGTCATCTACACGGCGTCTTTTTCAAACAGTAATGATTAACATGAATTCTCATATATATACCAATGTTAATCAATTTTTTTGCTTTGCCTTAAAATGTCATTTCATTCGAAAACCTTCAGGTGTTCCTGGTGCACTCTGTATAACTAAATAATTTTCAAACAATACAGACTTGTTAGTCTGCTATTTAAAAAACATGTCATATGCCTGTTAAATTACGAAAAACCATACGTTGAAACATAATAAAAATGAGATCATAAAAATAAGTGCTGGTACCTATTAAACCATATCAAGCCTGTACAATGCTGAATCGCTTAGGTAAAGTCTTGCTCCTAACAGCTGGAATGATTTACGTCACAAAAATAAGATTTGGGCTTTACCCAACACAAACAGAAAGAAATAAGTACGTCAATAACACATGACACTGAGGTGATTACTCGATTCATGTCGAGTACCCACACATCTACAAAAGAGTTGGTTGTACAACACAGTACAACTTAATATGGAATCTTACCCCCTTGTTCATCCAACATCACTAGCGATTTCATTCCGACTTCGTGGCTCTACAAAAATAGTAACAGGATCATCAACAAGTGCGGAGATAAATAACTTGACCCAGAATAACCATAATCCTATCCACCAAACACTCTGAAAGTATCTATGTAATCCAGCAGACACACTAGGGATGACGAATCCAACACTGAAATTCCTCAATGAAAAATAATTATAAATACATGCACAAAAAGTGGTATGGAAGTCAGTGCAATATGGCCTTTGCAAAGGAAAACGTCTGCTTTACATGATGCTGAGGACGTCAGCATTGTATGTCGCACACTAGTCTCGTCTTTGCAATGACCATAGCTCTGAGACAATACAATGCAACACTGTTAGAGAAATATGTCTACACCATTTTAAATATGAGGTTTCCTTGTTTATGTTATTAATTTTGAAACAGAACAATTTAACAAAAATGAATGAATCAATACCAACACACTAAGAAATGATAAACTTGTTGCATCCACATACTAGAAACAAGAATAATTATGTCATCCCTAGTTTAAAACATAGTTAAGTCTACATACATGCATAAATATAATTTAAAAATTAAAATACAAGAATAATAAATAAAGATTAATAAATAAATTGAAGTGGTATTAAACAAAAGACGATGACATGCCATAAAACAATTATAAAGTCAGAGGATTTTTTCTGAGTGACCTTGCTTGATCCCTGGGTTCAGGTTCAGCTGGGCTGGACTGCTGAGCAGTACAGACAGTCTACTGTTCTAAGTCTACTACTATGCCACTACCCAACTACTGACAAACTACAGGCACCGTAGCTGGATCCATCTCTGCAGCCCTCTGTTAGTGGGAACACATAAAATCAAGAGTCTATCACCACTACAACCACAACCACAACACCACCACCAACACCAAAAACTGGACCCAGTTTGTGATTTAATATAAAGCAGATTTGAAGATCAATTTTCCCACTTTTGCTGAAGTTGTAAATCTTCTCCAGTTAGAAGGTAATCAACCCCACAAAAAACTTGTTCTACGTGATCTGCATGATGCTCATTGTTGCATTCCTAGAATAAGTTAACACGGGTTAGTGATAGCCCAAGATTAACACTCACACCTCTAGTGGTAAGACTACTAAAACACTGCCCTGTTATGGGCTTTCTTACCCCCTTGATGATTCAACAACATGAGTGTTTGTCCGCCAACGTCTTGACTCTACAATGGCAGGAAAATAAGGAAATAATAAAATTTTAAAAACAAATACACATACAATTAGATGTAGGTAGAAACAAATATTTAAAATGCTACAAAATAACATTACATTATCAATGAAAGGACAAACAGAAACAAAGAAGCATACACTGCTGAAAGCAGGAAATTGAAACTGAGTTTTCAGCACGAGTTCTACAAGGACAATCCCCTTCCTTGAACTGTAAGGATGCATGTAAGGAGAAGGAATCCTGTCTGGATTTCACAACAAAACGTTCAGTTGCACTTGTCTGTTGCCGCCTGTACCAGTCTTCATTGTAAGAGACATACTGCCACTGTATTTTCAGTAAAGTTAAAGTTTAATATTCAACTACCATGATCTTGTTGGGAAGGAGCATCAAACTAACAAATGTAAAAATGTGAACTGGATCTATCTGGCTCAAACAGTCCAGTTAATACTGTAATAAACCTTCAGTTCCACAGAAGGCAGAAAATGTCTTGCCCAGCTGAGAGAATATCAGCTTCTGAAGAAGGCCTCTGCTCACAATAGTTAGCTCAAAAATGTGTAAATTACTGATGTCTTGAAAATCTGATGGTGACAAAATTCAATAAAATGTTCTCGGGCTCACAGTCATGACAGGTGGCTCAAATACACTGCCATTTCACAGACCGCCCGTCTCCATAATATGGGTAGTGATATGACTCAACACCCACTATGCCTCGCTCATATACCCACACAAATCCAGGCTCATGGTATAAAGTAATGGTCCCATGGGGTTAGTGGCCCATGTCTGTAGATTGCCATGCCTGGCCTTGATTCTTACTGGATGAATTCTGGATCTTTCTGAGTACGGGATGCCAGTTATGGAATAGCTTGAAGCACCCCCAACAACTTCATAGGGACAGGGCCTTCATGCTAAGCCAAACCTGGCCGCCCATGCTCCAACAGATCCAGGATTAATCCAGTGAGAATCAAAGTGAATTTTTGGACTGTGTCCACTAAACCCATGGGATGTTGCCCTACTATGAGTCCAGCCTTGTGTGGATATATAAGTGAGGCAGACTGGGTGTCGAGTCATATCAGAACCCTGATGATATCGACGGAGTCGATTCTGAAAAGATGTACTTGAGACACCTCATGTGGCTGTTATCCCAAGAAGATTTTATTGGCTGTAAATTACTGCCTTAGACAGTACATTCCTTTTTTCTCCAAAAAAATTCTAAGTACAAATTGTAAAAAAAATTCAAAGTACTTCAAATCCACAAATAATTAGGTATCTGCACAAGAAAGGTGATGAAATTATGATGCTAGAAAATAATCTGAAGGCGAGCAAGTGCAGCTGAGCTGAAGGCAGACTGAAACGCACACACACCGACATTCACGGAGCCTCTCCATCACTGCCTAGCCATGAATGGCATGGGCACAGGAGAATCAATAAACACTTAGGTTCTCAAATTCAAGGAAGTCTTGCTGACAATGAGCATAATAAATAAGAAACTTAAAGCTGCCTTTCAAAAGACAACCATAACCACCTTGAACTAAGTTATATATATATATACATATACACACACACACACACACATATATATATATATATATATATATATATATATATATATACATACATACATACAACTTGGGTATAGTACACACATGCAAAGTAATTTCTTTAAATTTACAATTATTAATTCTTTCATTGGCACAATTTGAAAAATGTGTTTATGTCGATTACTTTCTTTAGAAGGAAGTGTTAATAACAGAAACAGAACAGCACTAAACCAGTGATATGGTGCAGAGTGCTAGTTCTGAAGAGAATTCCGTAGTAGGAGGCTCTTGGAAGGCTCATTCACGTATCTGTCTGGTTGTTTCACCTGAATGTCTGGCATGTTCATTCTTTTACGTGCAGTCTATAGAACTCAACATCAACCCAGAAATACCTGATGCCCCATTTTGCTATCATCAAGAAGATTGTTCCAGCTATTCACACTAGCCCAAAGCCCATAACATTAAAATAGTTTGAAATCAACATAAAGTCATAAATGGAGGACTATCAGTAAATATACATACAGTATACATGAAAGAACTGTGTACATTAATACATTTCACATAACAGTGTTGTATCATGTTCTAAACTATATTTAGGGTACATGTGTAGTACTTACATTCGTGTAGATGTGTGTAGTTGTTAATGTAAAACTCATCCTACAAATAGTCATACAATAAAACAAAGGTGAAGTATTAGAACGTACATTCTGTTACTTAATACAGATTACAATTTATGAGCAGCACCTGAGGGTTTAAATGGTTAGTTGAATTTAACATGTATTTTAATTAGTATTAAGATTCTGAAATTTTTGAAATTATACATTTTCTTTTTGAAATGAAGTAACATGATACATGCAACAAAATGCAGTATTACTATCTTAGTCCTGGTCTGCCTGCTAAAATTCTGACTTCAGTATCTGTATGAATACTCTTTAATTAACATTCCAAACAACCTTAACACTAGAAGAATGGCCACAACTCCTCAAAGCATCAGCAGGTGGTGTTTTGTAATCATATCACCATCCCTTAATATGACTGGTGATAAAAAAAACTCGCATGTGTTAAGATGTTTATGGAGAGACAGGCACATTGTATAAATAAAGACAAGGACACTGGATCAGAACATGGATCATATTTCATTTATGATTCGTCTTCCATTAAGAATAATACAATCTTACAAATTACAATTGAAATATGAACAAACGTAGTTCAGAAAAAGATGTCCAATGAGAACTTACACTAAATAGGAGCACACATACGTCATATGCTGAATGATGTAAGAAATCCGAAGCTGAATTTTATTATGCTGAGACTGTGAAAAATTGTTTGAAAGATTACAATGCATACTTTATACCTGATATATGACAGGAATGACTGTACAACTGAACTTGGAATCAAGTATTTATAATATAGATTTCAAAAGAAGTGACAGGCGAAACACAGTTTATTAATTGGGCCTAATCATTCTTGGAACAAATTACAAATAGAGTTTGGAATTATTCATAACCACTGACATGAAACAAATGCAACTCCTCAAATGCTTCATGCCCCTCTCATGTAGCTGTAGTGGTCAAAAGGAACTGGTGCATATTAGGAATGCAGTGCCAGGTCTAGTGGATGTTCACAGCAATGCTCAACTGGTCTTTTGCTTTGTCCAAAATTTTGTTCACAGAATTTATGAAAAGTATGGAAACAAGAACAACAGTTCAAGGGCAACATGAAAATTACTGTTTTCTCCACTAGATCTAGCACCACTTGAGGGAGGACAAGGGGAACTCACCTCCCTGGTCGTCCAGGGCAACCAGTGTGCGGATGCCAGCTTCCTTGCTCTGAGCAGCACGAAAAGAAAGAGCCACAAACATTTAGTCTTCCTATCGACAAAATAAGCAGATTCGACGAATTTTATAACACCCAAAGAAAAGGGCCAAACATTAAGATTTTTTTTGTAAATCCCAGCAAGTGATCTACTCTACATTCATTCAATTAACTGATCCTATAGGATGGAACATGTTAAACGCTCAAAAGCACATCAAAATTAAATGTTACTGAGACCCATGTTTGTAGTCCATATACCATGTTATCTGTTACCCTCTGATATGACGTGCATATTCAAATAATGAGAAAACTAATTTATACACTGTGACTTTAACAGCAGAATACAATTATGCTTACTTATATAATGATCTTGTCTCAAATTAAAGCCCTGAAGAAATAAAAACAGTAAAGTGAGACATTAATGACTGTAAATTTGTATGACATTATTAACAAAACTTAAACCATGTAATTTTCAAATAAAATTTGGACTGCAACTGCAATTATCCTTCAACACAATTTTGTATCAAGAAATGAACAAAGTTCATCTGTGGCAAAACAGCACACAGCACAATTATACTGGGGAAACAGTTTACAAGAGAGGTGACTGAGCAAACCCATTCTTACACAATGAACAAAGATTATTAATAAAGAAACTTCATGTTTACTTAGACAAAAAACTGCTTCCATAGAAATTTAAAATGGTGAACTGTAAGAAGCAGTCACCGCCATATTTCATACTGTTTTCCTTTTGTTTGCTTTTTTGTGCCATCCAACAGTTTATCAGGTAGAATATATTATGTAATGTATGAGCCATATACACGATGTACATATAACAGGAGACATTTCAGAAGAACACCATACCGTCATCTTATTGAAGAAGTGAAATTCGTACCTAAGACCTCAGTCATAAAAACGCAAATGTCTTACAACTTTTTACAAACTCTTGAAAACATAGGCATTGTTTTTAGTAGAGCAATCCCTCACCAACTGCAAGGCTTACATTTCTGGAAATGTATTACAACTTTTTAAAAACTGTGACAACATAGGCATTGTTTTTAGTACAGCAATCCCTCGCCAGCTGCGTGGCTTACATTTCTGAGAAACATCTGGCTGATCTTATGGGAAACTGGTGGTTACAGAAACCATGGTCACTATTAACACACATTAATATCCAAGTCTAAATATGTCTAAACCTAACCAAACCGCCATGTCTCTACAAAATCAAAAGAACATTATACTTGAAATACAAAAAAGTGATACAAAGACACACCACAATGAAAATCCTGAAGGTACAAAATTGGTACCAGATGCTTTTACAGTAATACACCAATTAATGCAGGTATCTTGGTGTGGAAGCCATTAATGTTTTTATGTACACAAATTAAAAACAACAGATACATAAAACCAAATACCTCAGTTGGTAAAATGGGAAACTTCAGATATTTGAAACCCTCAGTTGGCCAAAGAGCAGCTGGAGGGAGACTGCTGTACGTTATGCAAACCAAACCAGGTAGAGTACACAACTATTGTGTAAAATAAACTATATCCTGATATTCACAAGGATCAGAAAACAGGATAAACTGCTGGACATGTTAAGTATGCCTTCATGTGGACCAATACACCACCACAGTAAGCCTTGGTGAGGGGTAGTAAAACTGTGGAACTGACTGGTGTCCCAGAAAGTCCCTTCTTCCTTAGCTGAAGTGCATCAAATGCAATGCAAACAGATCCCTGCATGTGGTTAACACTGGATTGTGAGAAATGTTTGAAAGTGAGAACTCATACACTTAAATACACTCCTACCATACGTGTTTGAAGCGCTCTGCACAGCAGAAATAAGTGTGTAAAGGAATGTGAGTATAGGCACTTAAGTTACTTACAGTGATCCACACATACTTCACAACATACTGATGTGTTCAGTGGCATACTGGCAGATGATTCGTCACACACATATAACAAGATCACTTGCTGGGAATAGAGAGGTGTGTATGTCCCCAGTGGGTTTGTAGCACACCTGTGCATGCAGGCTGACAGCAAGAGCTGTACGGCACACTGAGTTTAATCGGATTGAGTGTTGAACACTGATACATTGCACATACATATGCACATTACAAAACAGTAAGTATAGCTGCACAGAGAAAGAACAAACAAAAAGTACAGCCACTAGACAGATTTGCAGGGCAGGGCGAGGGATACCTTGAAAATACCTACACAGAAAAAGAGGCACACAACTTCATAACACGAACGAGACAGAAGCTGCGAGCTGGCACAGAGAGAGAAAAGCAAAGAGAGAGAGAGTGTGTGTAGAGAGGGAAACAAACAACTTTGTTTCCATTAGTTATCTCATGTTTGTTGTTGATGTTGTTTATGTTCCTGTAGTATTTATTGTTTTGTTCCCAAAAGAGGATGAAGAAATGTACAGTTTTACAGACACATGCAGCAGACACTGAGTTCAGGTTTGAGTTTTTGATTCTGGCTACTGCACACTGCACCTTACCTCCTGAACCACACGCTCCTCCTGCTCCCTCCTCCCTTTACCAGATTGTCTTAACTAACCACAGACACAACACAGGTACACAGAAACACAACAACAACACTTCAAATTGCCGGGTTTCTAATTTACTCCATTTCCTCTCCTGCTATGCTGGGATTCATCAGACGATGATCCAAGATGCTGCTTGGCAATATGCACACAGAACATATTTAACAAAACTAAACTCTGCGTGTTTGTGTGTGTGCGTGCACGCATACGTGCATGAGTAACTAGTAGGCAATGTTATAAAGCACGTTTCTTTGGAATTCTTTTTTATTATATGAGTAGATAGATTTTAAGGAGATTATAATCAAGTTACATAATGTGTAATTTCTAGAATATGAATGTGAACTATTATTCTGACAGCCTACTTGGGGCTACAAAAAATTATACTTTTGCTGAATTTACTTCTGTGTATGAAACAAGCCAGTGCCTTATAACATGCTATGGGGTAAAAGTTAAAGCAGTAATAAATTTCACAGTAAGTATCAAGTGATGTTTTCAGTGCAATAAGTACTAAGATTATGTCTTCTGGGATGTGACACCATCTTCAGGGTCCTGGTTGGTGGCAGAAGTAACAGACATAACTGATGTTTTGGACACTATCACTACAGTCTGTTAGAATTCAATGGAGGCATCATGTTCTCCAAAACACTGGTGTGCATATCTACCTAACTACAGTGCATTACATCCCAGAAGACCATAACTGCAATGCATATATATATATCTTAATAACAACATTACTGCTAGTCTTGAAGTTTAATTCAAATATTATCACTGTATTTTATTTGTTGTGAAAACACTTATTAAAGTAAATGATCAAATTATACTGATAAAGTACCTCAAACACAAAAACATCTTTTTAAAATACTGGCAAGCTAAATACCAATAAGACCAGACCAAACCAAACCACACACACAACAAAAAAAATATATATATATTGCTGTAAAAGAAATCTAGTATCTGCAACAACTATATTAGTACATATACACATTATAACTTCATGCAGAGTCCATATTGCTATTCAGACTAGGCTAATGAAAATTCAGTGCTCCCATAAATGTACATTTTTAAATTCCAACCCCAAAGAAAAGTTTATTAAATAATCTGACGTTTTATTCTGAATAAGAAAACCATTTCAAGGCATGTAATTTACTAAAGAATAAAACTTTTATTCAGTTATTGTAATGTCTTGTTGGTCCACATAAATGACTGTGAGATCAGAGCCCAAACCTGTTAATGCAGTAATAAAACTGACTTTGTTCTGTGAAATGAAGCCCTGTGGTTTTCACTATCTTCTTTGACCACATGACACTTAGCATAAGGTAAAAAAAGGTAAAGCAGTCTCTATACAGGCCTGGACAGGGCCTGAGGGCTCTAGGAGGTTAAGGCTCCCAAAATTTATAGACAATCAGCACATGAATGTGGCAAGGTTGTCAGCCCTACGCACCGGCCGCCTTTACCCCCAGGAGATACCACTGGTACTCATTTCCGTCACAGGCTGAGTCGACTCCAAGGCCATAGTGTGGCCGGAAGGATTAAGTCAATGAAAAATCCCAAGAACACCCATGGGAATCGAACCCGCGACCTGCCAGCTTGTATCGCTGTGCCTCAACCAACTGCTCCACTGCGTACAGCAATAGGTATGACACAAAATTAATCTTCTACATTTCTCCCTAACATCACCATTCAGAATAAAACACCAGAAGAACGGCAGGTGGTACATGCTCTCCCAACAAATTTTTATCATGTATCCTGTTTCATTAGGGTATGTCAGGAGGGATATCCCTGTATCACAAGAATATATCAAGAGGATCTCCCTGTTTGAAATTGGTCATTCTGAAAATCTTACATGCCATGACTGGAAAATCTAAGAGTCTACTGTAAATACAGGGTAAGTCACATAGCAAAAGTTATGTCTGTATTTCAAGACTGCATTGCCTGTACATTACATATCACAATTTTGTAAAACACATGTAAGTTAATTACACATCTGAAACATATCTAAAGGCACAAATAATACAGAATTGAAACACGTCACGTGGATTAAATCCAAACAGGGAAATGTGTAAAAATTACGTACATTTAATACTGAAATATAGCTACAGAACTGAATTATTAACTACAACCAAACTCAAATAAACTCAATGTCCTGACATAATCACGTATTAAAATGTGGGGACATACAACAATTTTATTGTGCATATGAGGCTAAACGCAACATGGGGCATAGGACTGAATGAAAATGTGGCGCCAAATAACCAATTTCTTCATCCTTCAGCTGGATCTTGTTATAGGTGAAATGAAGCTCCGTCAAAACATTCTATCCAGAATCTTAATGACAATATACTCAGAACAATTTCTATTATTATAAGAAACAAAATAGCCTCAACCTTCCTTCTGAGAATTTAGGCATACTCTGGGTTGAAATTTACGTATATGAGAATATTTTGACACAACAAATTCTTGGTATGTAGTTAAGAAAATAAGCAAACTGCAAACCTGAAACATTTTTATGTTACAACACTTTTAAAAGGAATGAAATATAAACGTATATGGCTAAACAGTTTAAATTTATAACTGACATTCCTGCAGCAGCCAACAGTTTCTGAAAATAAAAAAGTCCTTACAGGTTATTCGAAATGGAAATGTGAAATGATGTCCATCCTGGAAAGAAATATCTTCTCCTGATAAAAAATACCTACAAAGAAATTATACCTCAAGTAAATCAGCATGGATAAATTGAGTAAGTAATGTTATTACAACTGCATAAATAACAAAACTGAAAAAAAAAAACTCTTGGAAGTTATAATTCACTGCTACAAACATTTAATAATAAATTCAAACACACCAAAGTAAATCATCTTGCAAACTGCATAACTTTCCTGGATCTGGCACAAACATCAAAATGCACAATGCACAATCATAGAATCACAACAGCAAAGTGTGAAATTAACACAGATATTGTACAAGGGATGAAGAATGTGCTTTAAAGAGAACATCCATACACCAGTACCAGAGAATATTTATATAAAAACAGCTTGGTAGAAATAATGCAAATGACTATATCAGTGTCCAAACAACATAAGGAAATACAGACTTGAGAGAAAGTACATAGTGAAGAATGTGAAAATTAAAATCTTTTGCATGAACTAAGATGGACTGATGTTTAAGTGTATCATGCGTCCCGTGTACTAGAATGACTCACTCACTGCATGAACTAAAAATATTATTGAAAAATACTGTAATGTAAATAGACAAACTTTCACAAAATAATTCTATAGTTCTCACCCTTATCTGAAATGTGTCTACAGAACTGGAAGTACCAAATAAGTTTATAAACATTTTATTCCCCTCCCCTTCCCCCACAAAAACACAATGTTAATGAAAGTTATATAAATAACATGAACTCTGTCAGGAATGAATGATTCACATACAGACACCCGTATCAAATGTTAGCACAAGGGCGTGCAAATATAACTTCACAGAGATGGTTTGACACTGGCCTGAGTGCAATGGCTGTATGAATTACTATACATCCCTTATATACTCTACTGATTACTCCTTTCTTAGTAAGAAAAATGATATAGGTTTACTCGTAATTTACAATCAGATTTGCAAAAAAAAAAAAAAAAAAAAAAAAGTTTACCATACTAAATATTTATCTACTTGTTTATTTATGGTGTATTTATCAAGGTTATCAGTAACTCAAGGCTATACGGTATTGAATGGTAGGGTAGGACGATTAGGAAATAAGGAACATGAAAGTATGTGGAAGTGGCCATGGCCTAATTTAGGGTATTAGCCCCGAATCTGCATGAGGATTAATAAAAAGCACGAAAAAGTACAGTCAGAACAGAAGCTCTGTGGGCCAGAATTTGAACCCGGGACTTCCGAAACAAGAAGCATGAGTGCTAATTACTCAACTATGATGTTAATTAAGTAGGAACTATTCTAACGAGACTACCAAATATTAAATAACCCGTAATGATTGTTAGTGGCTTATGCAGACTTAGTGTTTTCAGCTTACTGAATGACACTTTCTGCCGCACAGGTTATGCAGCATCAAATGACACGGTGACTGTAGATTATGAACTTGGGTGTGGTAACTGTCATTGCCTACCTTAACCGTTTAACGTCAAAGGGTTACATGCAAACCGGCAGGTTTAACAATAAAAACACTGCTCACACAATGTACGTATGTATGTATGATTCTCACAACAAACAACCATTATTTCTGTCCTTACCAATCAGTGACTCGTCTTTCTAATGAAAGCACATTGTGTTATCTGTAAGGCATGACCTGAGTCTTCACATGCAATGTAGATTAATTTAGAATTGCGTGGCCGGGCCTCTCACCGCGGACGCCCGGGTTCTATCCTGGCCCACTCCATGTGAGATTTGTGGTGGACGAAGTGCAGGTTTTTCTCCAAGGACTCCAGTTTTCTATCAGTATCACTCCGCCAGTGCTCGATACTCATTTCTTCACCTTCATACTACTCGTATCAGAAGGACAGCGGGAGAAGCATAAGAACCTTCAAACAAAGCAATGTTCTGTTTGCTGTCAGGGAGCACTGGAGAGAAAATTACTTTCACACGTTTAAAACTGCCGAAAATACAAGGGGTTATGTTTGGCAGCGGTGAATTTTACGACTACTTATGTGACCAATAAGCTGCCATTATAGAACATAAGCTGAGTTTATTGAAAATATTCTGCGGACGCGTCTGATCGCTGTGAAGATAAAGATTAAGACGGCGTCATGAAGAACAGCATCTCATCTCTCCTCAAGGACGGTAGATAATGCTTCATCATTAAGTGAAGAAATTTTCTTTTGAAACACAATATCACACTTTGCACAAACGAATAGCGCAAAGAATTAAATTTTTCTCAAAATTGGTTTCAGTTACCGGACTGGTTCGGTACTTGTGAAAAAGTCCGGTCCCAAAGTTTGGTTCATTAGACGTGAGATCCGCTAAATGGCGTCCGTTAAATCAAAGGCCTACTACAACGCCAGATTTTAGAGGAATCCCATTACAGGCCTGGACAGGCCCTTAGCGCTGCAGGAGGTTTTAGATTTTAGGTTTTAATATCATCTGTTACAGTTTACCTCAGAAGCATTTTACCACACGAATAAAAAAATGTTTTACACTAAAATAAATTTACTTTTATATGGAATATCCACCTCTATGAACAGAGTAATGTGGCAAATATCTCGCTTTAATGGATCTGCTGAAAAATAAGGAAGCACATGAAACAGCGAGTGGCTTAGTAAACCTGCTTAATTTATACGTTTCTTGTATACGCGTAGCTAAGCAACAGATATAACTACATAATATTCAATTTTTATACCGAAAACAGATAAGAAAATTAAAGTAAAAATGCATTAGGAGGAACCAGGACAGCGTAGTGCAGGTGTGTTAAACACGTAGCCCGCGAGTCGCAGTTCGTCTGATGCAGCCTCGCACTGTTATTTTAATTACATAATGCGGCCCACCACATAACTAAATAGTTTGACGGTCGGCGTATTTATTTGCTTGTTATTTTATGTAAGTTAACGGCGTAAACTTCTAAGTAGGCGCAAAGTAAATATTTTTGGAACGTTTTATAACGTTGCCTGACCATTCCACCATGAGTCAAGGTGTAGCGGGACCGTGCTGACTACAGCTGTTTGCTGTGCTAGGCCCCTTTCACATGGGCGACAGAGTCGCCGTCGACTGGTCTGCCAGACAGAGAATACGTGGTAAGCAATGTGGGCTTTCACACGGTCGACTGTCTGCGTAAAGTCTCCCCTAGACAGAATTACTGTCGCCTTTTCTCTCTTGTCGCTCCAAGATAGAGGGACTTAAGGGATACAGCAGAACCACGCAGTTGTATGTGAACATTCAGACAGACGACAGTCTCCATGGCAACTCGATGGGAAATATTTGACAAGGAACAATTTATCCATTTAATTCGCATACGTTCCGTTCTGTGGAATATTTAGTGTGAAGAATATTCCAACAAGGCCAAAAAACAGGATGCCTGGCTGGAGGTGTGTAGTGATGTACGAGGGATCCGATACTTTAGAAGTGGACAAAATAAATGAGATTGGTAAATACAATAGAAATCTTAATCTATGCACAATAATAATACATTTACATTGCATACTTAAGGGTAAAAAAACCAGAAACAATGAATTAGTCTTTTTGAGTCACAAGATTAATAACACTTAATTTCCTTCACTTCCTGCAAAACAAATCTTTAAAAAATGAAATTACGGTCTATAAGAAATTGTTAAAGAATTAATATAACGTATGAAGTAGGCCTACTTGTAAATATTTTATTCACGTTAACTTTCAATTCAATCAACATTAAGCCTGTGTTATTCATTATTTACTTTTATCATTATATATGTTGCATTATAATCACTATATTACATTTAATTTCGATGCTTCACACCAGCACTGATACTGGTTTAACACGGTCATACTGCTAAGGTACTTGACCGGCCCCAGTAAGGTATTCCGCAAACTTGTCACGTATTTTCAGAGGTGTTTTTCCTGTGCTAGATGCTTCTAACTGAGCAATGTCTTGTAAGCCTTTATAACTAAAGGTATCTTCGAAAAGAAAACCATCCCTTTTGCGCACAAAATTATGCAGTATGACGTAAGCTTTAACAATGTTTTGAGCCAAGTCGATAGACACATTCAAGGGTCTGCGGAAAATTCTCCACTTATTAGTTAATATTCCAAAAGTGCATTCGATAAATCTCCTTGCCCTAGCATGTCTATAGTTGTATACTTTTTTTTCTATAGATACACTTTTGCCAGAATATGATCTCATAATACGTTTCGAGAGACCAGAAGCTTCATCGTCTACGGAAACGTGGAAGGATGTTATCACTGTCCCCTGTTAGGCAGCGATGGTCAGGAATGTTAAATTCATTTCCTGATATCTTATTTCTTAACACAAGGTTCTGGAAAATACAGGAGCCAGAATTCCTGCCGTATGCTCCAATATCAACGAATGTGAAATTGTAGCTTGCATCACACACAGTCAGTAGCACAACTGAGAAAAAAATGTTTATAATTTAATTCAACGACTCACTGTCTGCTGGTTTCACTACCCGAACGTGTTTGCCACCTATACAACCAATCGAATTTGGAAAGTTGGTACGTTGCTCGAATTGTTGGGCAATTTGTAGCCAATCCTTTTGTTATGGTACGGGCATGCAGCTCAACTTCAGTTCTTCCCAGATCGTTCTGCAAACTTCTTGAATAACTTTACTGAGGGAAATAATTCCTATTCTATAGGTATAATACAGATCAGATAAAGTGCAGCTACAAGCCAAGTATCTGTGAAATATGAGGGATATACAGCTGTATATTCTGTGTAATAAACAGATGATAGACCTTAAGCGACTAATATTTTACATCTACTAATCGCAGGTGTTTTCAGAAACAATTTAAAAACTTAAGGAGTTGCTTTGCCAGAGAAACGAGAAAGTAAACATTTCAGTTTCCGGTTCTGGCTCAACAGAGCACCAAAAGTATATAAGCCTACTTAGATGACTTGTTTCGGCAGCCGAATTTAGAGAACAGCAGTACTTAAAATCTTGATGATTTGGTTGATATCGTGCCTCATTCTAACAACTCCGATGAGTCGGGGGAAAGAGAAGAAAGACAAGAAAACAAAAGAATTCGGACATTTCGGGTGTGAAACAATTGTGTGCGATTCTGCATGAAAGTACTTTCGGATGACAGACATAAACTCTTCATACTATCATTAGTGAAGGACCTAAAAGACATTCCACCTGACAGAAAACTACAACCTAAATGCGAGATTATATCAGTAATTTCAAAACACAAGAGCTTCTTTTTCTCTCACTTTCTGCAAATCCTTTTCCTGCTACAAATCCATACCACCCTACAAACCTAGCTTATTCACAAACCGCTCAACAAAGGCCTCCACCACCACCACCACAACTTTTTCACACAAAATCTCCATTTGAACCACAGCTACAGAAGCAACAGCATCCCTCTTCATATCAATCAACTTCCACACGTGGGCCATTCACACCATCAGATACAGTAAGTGTTATGGATTTAATTACGGATGAATACAGGAACTAGCATATACACGTCAACTGTCACAAAGAATTTGTAAATTGAGTTGCATTGAGCCTAAGTTGTAATGTGAATAATGAATAAAAGTGGTTAACAAAATACAGTCAAACCCGGTTATAACGACATCAGCGACACCTTGTCTACAGCGTCATATATTCAGTGGTACCAACTAATTCCTCACTGCTAACCACAACATTATACTCCTCGGTTATAACAACACTTGTTTATAACGAGACAAAATACTGAGTCCCCGATATGACGTTGTAACCGAGTTCAACTGTACTGTGTTTACCTGAGTGTTAATGCTAATCTCTCTCTGGGTGGTATAGATTTCCTCATCTTTGTCTTTATTGTACAGAATACTCAACAGTCTCGTACAGTTCTTCAAAAGAGTCCACACACATTCTAAAATAATTAAAGAACTTCGCTTCGTCTGTCCTCAGATCTCCAAAAACAGTCAGCAATAACCCTTTGTTTCGCGTGTCACATATTATAGGGTGAACCCACACGTTTCTTCGTCGTTTCTTTTTCTTTTTCAGTTCTCTTAGGGCCCACACAGCAATAAACTCTTCCAGTTCTAGGATTGTACTGGGCGTTCATTTTCATAGATGATAAGGAGAGTAAGTATGACGTCAAGACGAGAGATTTATCGTAGTCGTCCGGGTCCGGGAGGCCAGCTGTCTGCCTCTGGGTGACAAGTCGCCGTCGACTGAGTCGCTCGTGTGAAAGAGGCCTTAGGGGGAATGCGGCAGAAAGAATTTCAGTCTCCTAGTGACCACTTTAAACAGCTGTGTTGAAGTGACATATTGTTTTTCCTCTGTAAATTCGTGGTCCTTGCAGTGTTTGTGTGTTGTACAATATATAACATATATTTCGCTGTGTCTGAAGAAAATAAAACTACAAGACGAGAGGCGTGTATTAAAAAATAGGAAGACACATATTGTTTCAGTGTTGTGCGGAATAAAACTTTTTGTCTCATTTACAGTCGAATGGTGTCAGTTCCAAAAGAATAAAATTTATGCCTTCGTTACAAAACTTTACATGAATTTGGTGTTCTCAAAAGGACGCTAAGAAAAGTACATTAAAAAATGAAATGTGTTTGCAGCGGTAGCAGAATATATTTACTCTTGCAACAAAAACAAATGAAGCAGCAGTTTAAGTTTTATTATGTCACACATAATCGCTAAGAAATCAAAACCATTTAAGGATGGCGAGTATGTGAGGCAGTGCATAATGAAGGCAGCAAAAATACTGTGTCCCGAGAAAGAACAGCTTTTTAAGAATATCAGTCTTTCTGCTAATACGGTGGCTGAACGTGTGAATGACATGGCAGGAGATATGAAGTGTCAACTCAAAGAAAGTGTAAAACTTTTGTGGCGTTGTCAATTACAATTGACGAAGACACAGACGTTAATGATACTGCACAGCTTCTTGTTTTTATTCGAGGCGTTAATGAGGACTTCCAGTTCGTGGAGGGGCAATTAGAACTGGTCCATATAAAAGAAATACAAGGGCTGATGAAATTGTTTTTGCCAACCCGTGACCCTTTTAAACAAATTAGACCTGCGTTGGGGAAAAAAAGTGTTTCGGTTTGTTAGAGACGGGGCTCCTGCTATGATTGGCAAAAATAATGGCGCTGCAGCAACATTAAAAAATGAAAGAATTAGAGTGAAAGACTTACTTTACTTAGTCTCCACTGTATTCTTCGTCAAGAAACACTGTGTGCAAAGAGTTTGAAAATGAATCACGTAATGGACAATGTTACAGAAACTGAATTTCTTTCGTGGAATTACCCTTAACCATTGTGAATCTGTAGCATTATTAGACGAAGTTGAAAGTGAATATGGTGATATAATTTATCATATTAATGTAAGAAGGTTACGTCGGGGGTCTGTTTTGAAACGACTCTGATTTGTTGAATGTCATCAAATTATTAATGGAAAAGAGGAGCAAAGATACTGAAGAACTGAGTGATACACGGTGCATAACCGATCTAGCGTTGCTTGTGGATGTGAACAGTCATTTGAATAATCTGAACAAATAGCTACCAGCTCACTAGCGAGATGTACGTAGGACAATAGCAAGGCCTTTAATGTCAAGTTTCGACTGTGGGAAACCCAACTGGAATTGCATTATTTTCTTCACTTTCCACGCCTGAAATATCTTGACAATATTTATCCCGAGCGTATTCAATAATATTCCTAGTCCATTCTTTTGCTTCGCAACGAGTTCGACGAACGATTCCAGGACTTCAAAATTATGGAACCAGTTCTGTTCTTTGCTTTACCTTTGAAGACAGGTATTGCGAATGCTCCAGAAACTCTGCAAATAAAATTAATTAAATTGAAATGCGATATTAAACCTAAAAACAAATTTTTATGAAACAGATTTTCAAGACTTTTTTATTTCCCCTTGCCGAAAGGAACGTTTCCTGTACTCAGATCCTTTTAATTAAGAATGATTGCGATGTTCGGCAGCACTTATGCGTGTGAATAATTCTTCTGCCTTACGAACAATAAGACGAAAATTCGATCTCGTTTTACAGATGGACCCTTGACATCTACTGGTTTCTAGTAATACCTCACCGAGGAGACAAATCCTCTCCGGGTCCAAGATGCCACTTCTCCAGCCAATCTACTCAGTAGCTGACGTAAGATTTGACCAATTAGTAGCCTCGTAATTTTTGTAGCACAAAATCCAAAAGATATTCCCTATTGACTGAAGTGACTGTTGTACTGGATATGTGATCATGAAAAGATACGTAGTGTACAATATACACTAATGAAGAGATAGCCGCCCAGCAAATTTTGGATAAAATAGATCTTGAAATATACAATAATGATAATTATTATGCTTTATATTACGTTAATTTTAAATAAGACAGGCAAATTCTACTGCTGAAAATGATTTGCAGCCCGCCATATTTTTTTTCATTACTGAACTGACCCGCTTTCGAGAAACGTGGCGTAGCCGGTATAGTCACTAGGCTACTGGCTGGACGGCCGAGGAATCGTCGTTCCATTCCCGGCAGGAGAAAGATATTTTACCTTTTCACCACAGCATGCATACCAGCTCTGGAGTCCATCCAGCCTTCTATTCAGTCAGTACGGAAAGCTTTTACCCCGAGCGTAGAGCAGTCGGGGCGCGAAAGTGACCACTCACCATCACCTAGTGCCCGAGTTAAGGGCGCGGTTACACGTGAGAGTAAAACTCGCGACAGTCTCTCAGCTACTCTCGAAAGGCGGTCTCTCGTGTGTAACGGCCTTCGAGAGCCGAATCTCGAAGGTCACGGTAACCTCTCAGAGTCGGCTTCAGAGCACTTCCCTTTGTCCGTGTAAAGTAGCGCGACGCTTCCTCTCAGCTGTAATCTCAACTAGACCAGAAAAGTCGGTATAGCTCAGAGCAGCTTGCGAGCAACTGCATAAATGGCGACGCGGAAAGAATCGACAAGGGATGAATGGACGAAGTGAATAAGTTTTTATGTCACACGACTGGAGGTTTGGGACAACAGGCACATACTTAACAAAGATCGCGAAAAAAAAGTGTTGGTTTTCAATAGGCGAGGCGTTAAACACCACCTCGACTTAAATGCAGCGAAAAATTCACAACCTTCGAAATCAATTCATTGTATATTTCTGCATATACTCTACCTTCTTTGCCAGATCCGTAACGATTCTGACTTGTACTTTGGAGATTCCTGGTTCGAATCTCGCCCAGGACACCCACTATCTTGAGGTCCTTCATGCCTTTCCTCGTTCCTTCAGGCAAATTCCAGAATAGTAAGCCCACCTTAACTTTCTGCATCCTTTAAAATTCCTTATCATCCAATTATTCCACGCTACACAGTGTAGTTACTTCTTATTGTTCCAATGGCGCTACATCCCTGGGTGGGACTTGACCTCCTCACAGTGTAGTTACTAACAGCCTAATTAAATAAACTACAACTAGTAAATAATTACAGCTACCTTTGATGGAATGTGAATAATGTGTAATAAATAAATTTAAATGTTTATTCACCCATATGACCTACATATATTTGAACCATGTATGAGCAATATATTAACTTAACCCAACATTTTCTTTCCTATTTATTCTCTTATTAATAACTAAAGCGTAACACGGCAGCAGAGAGTTTTACTTTGCGAAGGCGAGCCTTGTCTGGCCAGTGCCTGAACGGTACTCCTAAGTTCACTCCAGCGTGTTCACAAACAGCTGATTCTGTTGCACCCATGTCCTTGCTCTCAGAACTAGCAGAAGTTCATTCGCACGTGTAAACGAAAATTCCGTAATCTGAGAGTTCTCGTAAGTCCGCTGCTCTCAAGGCACTCGCAGGGAACCAGCTCGCCAGGATTTACTCTCACACCTAAACATCGTCGCTACATACTCTCGATAGGACGCGCGACAGTTTACTCTTACGTGTAAACCCACCCTAAGAATACGTGGAGCTATCTTTCAGTCCCCCACATGTCTTCGCGGCGCGGTAGTTACTGCTTTAAATGCATAAAAGAAATTTCCGTGAATTTCTGTCTCTGTGAAATCGATACTACTGACTAGCGGACCGTGAGCTACGAATGCGCACCTAACTACGTACACCCTTTGAGGTTTCGACTCTTCGGATTACTTACGGGAAGGAAAGATTCAACGGATGAGTGGCCAGGTCAGAAGAAAACAATACTTTCAGCACACGGAGTAAAATAAAATAAGCAGTAGAGTGCAAGACAATGACGTCAAGCAACAGGGGTGGGAGACGGGAACTGGGTAGGACAGAAATAAACAAACGATAGAAGGTATAAACTCTTCATGCCTCTTTCTGGTAATGGCGTAAAAGACATACTTCACAATCAGCTTCTCTACGCGGAACCACATTTATAAGAAAAAAATATAAGACACTACTTTCGTACCGACCTTCGTAGAGTTTCATTGAACACATTTTTATTAGCCTAACTGCTTTCCTGCGTGTACCAGACTTACCGAAAATACTGTACATATCTTCCCTCCTATATGGAGCGTAGGCTGTTCGAAGTCTGTAACAGCTACTGCAGTTACTGCATTGTACCGTATTCCCATTTTTTCTTAGTATCGGATGTATCCACGGTAACTGATCAGTAATGATCCAGTGCGTCGAAATTCACACAAATAATCCCTAGTAATTTTGTCTACGTACGGAGTTAATCTTGAGTTAATGTTGGACAGTAGTTGATAAAAGTGGAAGCCTCGATAATTATTAATACAAACTTTTTTATCACCCTCATCAATAGGCCTACAGACTCCTTCCCCTGCAGAGGAAATTCTTATTCAAACTAATAAGTCTGTGGACCAGAGAAAGTAATGTTTCACTTCTGTTTGGAATAAACTTGCTGGGATTTGAATAACACCTCTTTAACTTTCCATCAGAAATATCTACTTCAGAGGGACCAGGTGCAGGTACTAATAGCTCACGTGTACGTACAGGTAAAGGTAAAGTTCACCCTAGAACAGGCCATGAAGGCCCAGAGGGGGAGTAGAGGTATAGCTCTACTCTTTCCTTAACCTCGGCGTTAGATGGGGGTGGGTGGTCAACGCCAAGCCCCGGCCGCTTTACCCCCGGGAATGGCCCGGTACCCACTGTACAGGAGGGTGGGTAGGCCCCAGGGCCGGTCTGGACAGGTGCTGAAAATCTCGCTTCCACCGGGATTCTATCCCCGGACCGTCCAGCTCGTAGCGAGTCGCTATACCGACTACGCTATCCCGGCCCACACGTACAGGATGAACGAAATATGCAAGGCCAAACCTACAGAAGGTAAATCTACACCACAATACAAGACTAAAATATTTTATGAATATAGGGCTTCTGAAGCATGGTTTCTGATTTACGGCTTTCAGTCGATTAAAGAAAATGTTCAGTGTCCAACTCCAGCATCAATGCAGAATGTTGCACGTCTGATCGCCTGACTCGGTGAACAATTCCAGGTGTACCAAGCACCTCAAATCCGGTCTGCTTCGTTGTTGCAAGTCCTGGACGTCACTGACTTCTTTAGCATAAACAGCAGACTTTCGATGTCCCCTGAGATAAAAATCGAAGGGATTTAAATCAGGGGAATAAGCTGGCCTGTTGTTGGTCCACCTCGTCCCATCCATCGCTCTGGAGACATGCTGCTCAAGAATTCCCGAAATGAAGGAAGAAAATGTGGTCGAGCACCATCATGCATAAACTCTAAATAAATCTTAGTCTGCAGATCTATACCTTCCAAAAGCTCTTGAAGGACGTTTCGTACGAAGCCGTGGTAAACAGCCCCAGCCAGACGTGGTGGAAGAAAGTAGGGCGCAAGAAGTCTGTCTCCTGCAATGCTTGCATGGAAACTCAAGCCGGACACTTCGAACATTTTCTTTAATCGTCAAGAAGCCGTAACTCGGAAACCATACCTCAGAGGGCCTATGTCCATATATTTTTTTCTTCTATTGTTGTGTATATTCACCTTCTGTTGGTTTGGCCGGGCATTTTTAGTTCACCTTGTATTTCCGTCTGCCTAACATCGTTAATCCACGTACCTTCGGTCATAAACACAACTGATTCTTCCACCTACTGAAAATAATCGGAATCTGTGAGTAGATCGTCCTCCTCATCCTCTTTTGTAGTGGTGGTGTCAGCAGCAGCAGCAGCAGTAGTAGTAGTAGTAGTAGTAGTAGTAGTAGTAGTATAGTAGAGTAGTAGTAGTGAGTATAGTAATAGTAGTAGCTGTAGCGGTAGCAATAACAATAACGCACATTACCGCATTACAAAATATCACCACTGAGAAAAGCTGTGATATGGTTATACAGCCATTAATCCCATCTTTGCAGCTGTGCATATCTATGTATATTGCACATGTCCTTCAATATCTTAACAAAGTAGTAATAATTTATTCCCATTGTCAAAGTCGCATTATTTGATCCTTATACTCGTATTCCCGTGGATGGTAATAATCGCGACTAACATGTATACACTTATCTGATTTCAGTCCATCACAGTTGTGCACTGCAAGTTGTTTTCTTATGATTAAAAAGATCACAAATACGAATAACAACAAAACTTACCTCCTCGCATAGTGATATCATCCGCCGAGTGCTTTCCAGGGACTGAAATAAACAAAAAAACTCTCTTAAAATATGAACAATAGAACTTCAAAATTTTTCAAAACCAGACAAAACCGCCTTTCAATCTGACCACACACGCAATAATTTAATGCATATTGACATTTATCAGTAAGATGGGTGGAGAGAATATGTGAAAAGATAAAATACGAAAATCCGACCTAGATCAAGCTGACTAACACAGTATAAATTACGCCCCTCGAATATTATAATCAGGGTGCGTATACTGTCCATACATGCATTTTTACGTTGTACAGACATTAATAAAATTCTCACATAAAACTGCAAATACGTACAACAGATGGTATTCGTGAAAACGTTCTCAGTTTACTAATTCGCAACACTCAGATCAACAAAATGCACAATACTGTTTCTTCGATATTTATATTATAATATCACAAACTATTCCTATACGTTTCGAATCCCAAGGGATCATCATCAGGAAACCAAACCAAACCAATACTGCATAAAACTAAATTAGCAACTGTTGTACACAGCAGACATGATGTAAAAGAGTTAAATAGTCAAAATGTAGACAATTCCTTGTAGTACAAAGTGTGTTGGATCTTGGCATACAGTATCTCGGAGGCAGACTACCTACTTAACGAAGGATAATACAGAATAGTTTATGTGATTCACTCATTCTGCAGTCTGTCTTACGACAGGTTCGTAGCCTCTTCCAAAGCGAGTTCTCCACACGGTGTGATCTAGTGCTTCCTCTTTCAATTTCCAGTATCTTATCTTTTCTTCAAGGTCATCCAGTAGCTGCTTACGCCTTATTCCTCGTATTCCCGTCATTTCTATCCTTCCTTCTAACTTTCCTTCAGTCACGTGTTTTAGAAGGCAGTTTCTACGCAAGATGTGGCCAATCCAGTTAGCCTTTCTTCTTTCTATTGTATGTAGGATATTGCTCTCTTCCTTGACTCTTTATGTGATATTACAATATAAATATCTAATTAACAATGCTGTACATTTTGTTGGTCTGAGTGTTGGGAACTAGTTATCGACAATGCACGGAATGAACAACATAAAGTTAAAGAAATTCAGTTCACTATACATTTAACTTCACACACACACACGCACACACACATAAACATATTTAAATGAATTTTTAAACCAGGTGACGGCTATTGGATTAAGTATTTATGAGAATTCGTAACAATGAATGCAGTCCTAACGTCTCTACAGTTCAGTGGTTTCTATGACCCGACCCAGAAAGTACAAGAACTGAAACGGAATCAGTGGCTAGTATACTGAAAAGAAAACTTATAGAATCGGAGAAGCTAATGAGGTGGTAATCTCTAAATTGTTTACCCGGAAAATGATCTCTAATATGTTCCTCAGTTTACAGCTATTCACAAAGTATTGAGCTGTGGTCTCTGTCACGAGACCACGTTTAAAAGGGAGGAGCACATCACACTACGTTTACGCCTGTAGCATATGGTCATATCTTACTGTACCGGAAACAGCACCGCTTACCTTCAGCTTCTGAAGAAGGCATGCTGCCCAAGCCAGAAGACAGTTTAATGATCTACGGTCCTGAGCTTATGAGCGTAGTTACTGTTGTCTTGGCGCTGTTTTAAAACAAGAACAGTCAAAAATAAGCAACGGATTTCCTAGCTATGTTTGAGGAACACGTGATAATTAATGAAGTTATCGACGTTTTATTGGGGTAGCATTATTCACTTTATAAAGCACTGGCTACATTCAGACTGGTTTAATCAGTTTACCACGACTCCATTGTTGGTTTAGAATATTCTACATTCAATAATCTGACCAATTCTAAAACATAATGCTTGTCGATACAACCTCTTTAGCATAGGCGTAATATTACATTTTATAAGGAAGATATAACTTTTAACCAATTAACTCCACGTTTTAAAGACTTTGACTCTAGACTGTGATAAGTTGCCAGCCTGAAGTTCCAGTCACTTTGCCTGTGACGTAGGAGGCTCCGGTACCTACCGGAGAAGACAGTAGGTCTCAGGGACGCTCTGGACGTGATGGTGAAGAGAAAAATACCAACGGCAACATACAGATTCCAACATCAGACATCAAGTATGTAACTATTCACTCAAAGGACGTGACGGACACCAGTCTATGACACACATACACGACCCCTTATATGCTACTCTCTTCACTCAGTAAAGAACGCATATCTGAAACACGTAAATATTGCTCTGAAAAGCCTAACGGACGAAGTCGAAGGCCATTCTATAACATTACAGCAAGTGAGAATTTTTATATAACTGCTCAATGATTCTTCTAATACAAGACAGCGATGGACGTCGCGAGCAAAAAGCCATGCAACTAGAATATAAGACAGCACCAAACACCAGCAGTATGTCAGATTACTCGTATTTTATAACTTTTACTGATACGCTTTCCAAAGAAACCAGCCCCCCCCCCCGATGAGTAGTCACTCATCGAACCGGCTTCCAAATCCGTTAGCACCTTCCGCATGTTTGGCTGCACATTAACATGACATTCTGTACACCAAGTCTGAGCAATATTCATCAGCGTCTCCCACATCTTTGGCTGCGCATTACTATAACATTCTCGAAACTAACTTTGAGTAAATGTCTGGTGTAATTTTAACTCTAAGTTAACATTTTACAGGCATTTCACTTGCTCTTTATCCAAAACAAATACTCAACATACCAATAAAGGTGTTTATGCTAAAGTATGTTAAAGTCCTATTTACTGACATTGGCATCAAACGTCACGGTTGATTCGTTTTCAGGGGTTCCGGATTCAAATGTTGAACCAAAGACCGACTATTGTGACTGAGGTCTGTCGTGCATTCCTTCAGTCCATCCAGCCAAATGCAAAAAAATACACCAACTTAGGCCATGGCCTCTTCCTTCCCTATCATATGTCTTGATTCTCCTACGATTTGACGTTACACAGGCTGAGTTCTGGGATAGAAAGTTGAGATTCATACTGCATGATAATCCCCGTCACGCCACGGACCGCTTTCCATTACTATATTGAACAGACTGATCAACTGTGAATATAACTAAAGACTGTGGCTTCAGTTCTGGTTAACCTAAAAGAGACGGATTTAAATGACAATTGTATCCCATGATGGTCTGAGTTTTTCTGTCTTAGCACGGACATTTAAATAGCAAACGTGAACCAACGATTTTATTCGGGTTACAAATTAAATGACAAGTTACCCTAAACAAAATACACTCGGAGTGAAAATATACGTCAAGCTCTACATTTTATCACTTCCTAGCCAAAATATTTATGACAGTCTTGCCGAACGTGGTGGCTGTGTGTCACCTCTTGGTTTGGTGAGTAGGATATGGCATACATTTTGAAGCCCGCATCATCACCACCACCATCACCAACACCACCTTCTTATTCTTCTTCTTCGTTTTCTTCTTTACCCTTCTCCTGTTCCCGTTCTTCATGTCAGGGCTGCAGTATCACCAGTGCCTGCGAAATGCTGTAAGGCTACACGTTTGTTGTGAAGTCCGTTTTTATAACGCTGCTGTTGCAATTACAGTGAACACTGAAGCGAACACGCTATGGCCCATGTTACTGGCTTTACCGCAGCGACTAAATCATTACCATCGCGGATTCAATGCGGCACCATAATTATCAGCGGCGGCGGCGGCAATGGTAGCTGGCAAGCGGAGATAGGGTCAAAGAGAATGAAAGAGCAGAAGGCAGAATGAGAAGTGCTGAAAACATCAAAGCGTGAACGAGTTTCCTGGCGGGATCAGTGACGAAGTCAGAATCCAGTGCTGTTCAGAATGGTTAATTGAGAAACATTTATTTCAATTTAAACATGTACATATTGCATAATGCATTTAGTATGATAGACTACGTGCTAAGCGAAGTTATTCCGAGTCAGAGCAGCGACAGAGAAGCCGAAATTTGTGGTTGAATGGTTGGCACTCATGCTTCGTATGCGAAGATAACGGGTTCAGACTTGTTGGCGAGTTTTTTCGCGGTTCTCCTGAGTTCCTCAGGAGTATTCCGGGATAATATGTTAGAGTGAGCCACGACTGCTTCCTTCAACATCAATTCAAACACATTAATCATCCTCCTGTTCAGGGTCATACATTTCGACTGAAATAAAAATAGGGAACGCGTACACAAGACATCGATAAAAAGTAAGAGGATACAAACCTTAACCCTAAATGATTATGGGTCCTCTGGAATAAACAAATAGCATGAGAATTTAAAGACCGTCTGTCCGCACATTACATTCTCGCAACCATTGAACGATTCCGGTAAAATTATGCAGTGGGAATATTAAAGTTCTCGGGAAAATTTAATGTGAGTTCGTGTAGGTCCGACATGTTACACGCAAACCCACCTTATATACAAACTGCCAGCTTTATAGGTTTCATCCAAGAAAGTACTGTCGGAAAGATGGTAAGGAAGTATATCAGCTTTTCTCAAACTTTTTGAGTATGAGGCCCCCTTCCTAACCAGCTGTTTTCAACCTCCTCAAGTATGAGGACCCTTTCTTAACCAGCTGTTCTCAACCTCTTTGAGTATGAGGACTCCTTAAATAGCTGTTCTCAATCTCTTCGATAATGAGGATCCCTTCTTAATCAGTTATTCTTAACCTCTCTGTGTATGAGGACCACTTCTTAACTTTAAAAAATTTCGCCAGCCCCCACTTGCTAATAGATGTAGGGGGCAAAGCAAGGTTCTTTCGTGGTATAGGTAAGTTTCCGGTAGTTTTCACAAAACTTTGTGTGGGCTTGCAAACTGCTGAAAATGGTCGACAATTCTGTGTTCTGCTACGCATGGCACCATAACAGTAGTGAAATTTTTTATTTTTTGAAAAAAAAAAATCACAAGAAACAAGACCCGACGAGTAGATTTTTTTGTATTATTCACACCGCGCATCTTGTTACAATCAATTATATTAACCAACTCATGCACTGGATCATTAGGTGTGGGCATTTACAAATCATTATAACACCAACGATCGCGAAGCTTGGATGAGTACACGAAGGAAAATGTTGAGGAAAAATCAAACACAACTAATTTCCACCCAACATTAAACCAAGCATTCATACTACACAGCATTCTCATTAAGAACACACAAACAGCCTTTTAAATATGTGGGACCTAGCCTTTCAACAGTGAAGGAATTCCTCCAGCAGCTCTTGCACTATCCCAGGTAACCAAAAAGCCAGTTTTGATTAATATTAACATAATCAGGATCAAATGTGCTCCAATGGAAATCACACTGTCATTGCCATCGCTCATAGTGAAATCCAGCGCGAAAAAGCCAACACGGAAAATGAGAGATTCAAGGGCACCTCCCGAGAACAGGAGCATTGCACATGAAAGGCAAAATAGCTTACGCCGAAAAATAAATTAAAATACGCGTAGACCACTGTCCACAAGACAGGCAGACAGTTCGCACCACAAACAGTGATAACACACAAAACAAAACAGTACGATAAGATGCAGCAACTAGCCAAGGGTGTGTGAGAACATGATATCCATGTTGACGTTTTTAACCCGTTAAATAAAACATTGACGAGCCTTTTAAGAACTTATAAACAGTGTTTTATATATACGTCACATTCTACTTATTTTTAAAACATGTTTTTTTTTTTTAGAAAGTGACTACAACCTACACAAAAGACTGAATGAAACTAGACTGCATATGGTGACAGAGTGAACTTATGGATGTAAATAAAGTGCAGTTTGTGTACCCCTGATGATGGTCCTGTATGGACCGAAACGTATGTAGGGGAAAATTTGTAAGCAATTAAATAGTTGAAAGTGAAAGTGCATTTGGTTGGTTAATAGAAAGTGAATTGAAAATGCACGGTGAAAGTAATATAAACTTTAAAAACGAGGGTTTCCATTCAAGAAAATGTCACAACAGGACAGAAGTTCAGTGCTCCACAAAACGTAAAGGTTATAATCCCCGTCGTGAGAAACTGTCGGACTTAAGAGCCAAGCATGACTAATTCCTAAAATTAATGGTGACCAGTTGAAGAACTCGTGATTTACTACAGGGTGCAAACGTCATGGACTGACACCACTAAGCCTCGAACCCAAGGCATCACAAGTTTCTAATACGGATCAATGACAGTTCGACGCTCTCATCCACGTGGATTCTTACAACCAAAATGGGACATTCCAATATCAAGTAAACAATCAGAATCCGTTCATATTCATGTAAATACCACAGTGAGTTCTCACCAGTACCCGAAAACAAGGAATTCATTAGTGACGTACAGGAAAAGTCGAAATTTAAAGTGCTCCAGCAGTCGTATCTGAAATGCGAAATTCGATTCAAAAGTACCGCCTATACCTAAAGCGGTTAGCCGGACGCCAGTAAGTAATGTACTAGTAAATAAAGGCGAATTCAGTTACATTAAACATTATACTTGACCCGATTTAATAAACGCACGCCGTATTCCGAAGGGTTCATTCAGCGACTACGCTAGATCGAGGCAACAACGTTACCCAAGAGGTGAGCGTGTGTACAACCATCGGATGCCGAAAAAGAGATCGTAAAAATTGTATTTTTTTTATTTGTGAAATCGTCTAACAACTGTCACGAAATCAAATATCCCTAACACAAAATTGCCTACCGAATTTTCCAGGATTTCCTTCCATTTTTCGCACGTAAAATTAATACAAAATGGAAAATATTGCAACTCCTACATGTATCTGATTATGGTAGTGCTATACAAAAATAATGCAGTCAAAGGATATACGTAGTAAATAAGATACTCATGAAATATACCTATATATGACAGTCACGAATTTGCGAAACATCAGCGCTTTCAGGCTCCATTAGTTTACAGTACAACAATTATAAACTCAGTAACCGTCGTAAATGAATTCGCATTTGGTTCATCACAACATAAACATAAATATTTGAAAAATACTAGCGTTTGTGCGAAATGTGTTATTTAGTCAGCGTGAAGAAAGTTAATTCGCAGACTCCTTGGAATAATCTCTGCAGTCCCAAAGGTCCGCGGGCTGCAGGTTGGTAACCACTGATAAAATATATAGATCTCATTGTAGCGAACAACCTTTACCTTAATGGGGTGGGTACTCAAAAATAAAAGAAAAAATTAATTTATGACCGTTGACTATCAAAACCTGTTAGAATCACAATAACATTTACCTAATAATACCTGTCTAACATCTTTCAATTTCCAAACAATAAAATTATGTAGCTTATCATCTTCAATAATATCTCTTCCTTGTTGATTAATATATTTAAATTCATTAATTTCTTAGTTTAACTGAGAAAATTTGTATATCTTACTTTCCTTAATCCATTTTCTATTATCCGCATCCATTCGCTTTTTCTTAAATTTCTTAGTATCTTGATGAGTGAGTAATATATCGCTTATAACAAGCCTTTCTCGTTTGTAAAGAATTTTCTTTGTAACGTTTTCTTAACGCTACATTCGTTTTCTTAGCTCTTAGGATTGGTGATGGGAGTAAATTAAGCTCATAAAGCCTATTCTTCGCCTTTGTAAGAAGAAAAAAGAACGATTTCACATAAGTGATATTAAATGAAAATCCAACTGTCATCAAAGGACAGCTCACTCTATCCCACCTCACTTATCACATGCAAAATATAATTTAGGTTTTCAAATAAATTATTTCGACAAAACCATCAAAAGATATATACGGCATACGCATACAAGTTTTATTTGCAACCACTGCACAAAGCAATTTTTACGCTCCTATATGTTTCAGTTACGTATTTAGCCATCATCAGTGAGCCAATATCACAATTGGCTCCCTGATAAAGGCTACAGTACATAGCTGAAACATGCACGACCGCAAAAATTGCTTTGTGCATTGGTTGCAAATAAAACTTGTATGTGTAACGCAGCTGCATGGAATATGAGTATAACACTAAGTATATATGGCATAACTTAAGGGAATGAAAATTAATCCACTTTGACGAGTGCGGATATTCTGCGCTGTACAACTGAAAATGTGTTTAACCGCAGTCGAGCGGCGAACACAACTTCAATACGCCGTGCAGAAGCGGCATCTTCTCTGACATTTGTGCTATGCGTGCAACATAAAGAGAGTGCTACAGACGCTTCCAGTAATGTAAAATGGGAGTACTTTGCTGAAACCTTCAAAATAAAATGAACCAAGAGCGAGTTATGCATGGGATGAAACCAACACCGAACTGCAAAGGTTATTAATACACGGAAATGTAGGTCTCGTTCATTTATGATATACTGCACTTCACTTTCCTTCTGTACCAAGTACCTATGATTCTTTCTTGTAGTATACATGCAGGAACATGAGATTCGAGGTTCTAACAGCGGTGATTATAAATACGAATGTTTTCTGGGATATGACGCCATATGATCAGGTAGACACATACCAATCTACAATATGATGTGGCGTCATCGCCCAGACAGTACGCTATGTACGAGAACCTGGATAAAGTTATCCGTGGGTAAAATAACATTGTTACGACATTCAGGAATTCAGCATATTCTACGAAACATGTGACAAGTTTCAAATTATTTATTGACTTAGTTCGCGTGAAGACTCGTTTATTATTTAATGTTGGCTCAACAAGAGATGATATCTCAACCGAAACGTAGCTACCGTACGTAACAGGAGAGCGCTCCCAACATTATTAGAGCAGCGGACTAGTCTAGCCCCTCACCGTTGTTTGTTCTGTCCTGTTGTTCACGAGAGGTTCCCCTGATGTGAGCGCGACGATTAATACATAGAGACTATAGTACCATTCATTCATTCATTCATTCATTCATTCACTCACTCACTCACGCACTTCGTTTATGGATTGTGTGATGGTAATGCACGGGCAGCGATCGAAGAATACAGACGTCCGTTTCCCAACCGTTGCCATCCAACCAGAGAGATATTCAGCAGCGATGGCCTGCATCTCAGCGACTGGGAGACCCTAGATCACCAACCGCAATTACCATGTTCATGACCAAGAAGAAATCTGCAACGGGTCCAACGCGGTTCCACAGCGAATGTTCTCCGAATTGCCTGTCAAATGCACATACCTCGAATGCAGGTAGGTTGAACTTTGCATCAAGGTCTGTACTCATGTCAGTGCCAACGAGTGGAAGCTCTCCAACATGACGATTATGTAGTTGGAGTACATTTCTATCACTGGTTTGTTCAATAGCGTTAGCATGTGAAACACCTTTCATTTTATGATGAGGCCCAACTTAGGCGAGATGGGATAATCAATTATCAAACGCCCATGCATGGTCCCCCAAAAATCTGCATCTTTCCACTGGAAGCAAATTCCAATACCGTTTTCCGGCAAAGGCGTGGCGCAGTCTTGCCGACAATTAACTAACTGGGTCATTCGTCTTTCGGGACTTTTAACAGCAACGGCTACCTGCGTTTCCTACAGGACGAGCTATCACCACATTCGGAAGATATTTTTCTCCAGACCAGACTAAACAGGTGGCCAGAACATGATGAGGCTTACTCATTTCGGTCCACAGGGCACAGGGTACTTAAAATTATACCACAGGAAATCCAAGGACTTGTGGAAATCCGCATGCTTGGTACTGCTTTATCAGGAGAACGTTGAAACACGAGAGGAACTCTTACTGCTCGTCGTGGACAGCGCTTTTCTCATACGAAAAGATCATGAAATATAAAGAAAACAGAAAACGCTGTTTTAAATTGAGCTAGCTTATGCCTAGAGAATGCAGGACGTTATTACGAACAGCAAGCCGCTTAAGTAAATACGTTACGTAACTTATCGTTAAACGTAACTACGTACGGTTCAGTTTTACAGCCCACACTGATGTAACATCTGTCATTCAAAGTAAGGCAATAAATAATCACCTGAGGTTAGGCAGACGTTTCCTGGGAAACTTTGCATACGGTCCGAATTACGCTTTTATAAGATCGGAATAACTTCAATATCATTTATGTGAAATAGTTTCCAATGTATTTTGCAAAATTGGATGCTATTTTTAACAAACGTCCTCAATGTATGGTTTACTCCATTACCCATTCAGTAAATCACACAAAGACAAAAACGTGCTGAATAGAGAACATCACATTAATGAAAACTAATATTATTTTCCAAGTTCTGTTATGGTTGTTACGAATTATTAAGGCGATCAAATAAAGGAGAACATGATGGCCTGGGAAAGTAGCATTCATGAGAGAGTGAGAAACGCTCACGAAATTTTAGTAGTAAAGCACTAACTGAAGAGGCCACGTGGAATAATAATATTACACAGATAAAAAACAGGGTGATAAGACGTTGACTGCATTCATATACCACAGGACCGGATTCAGTAAAGAGACCTTGTGTAGATGGTGGAAACATCCGAGTTTCATAAAGTTCAGGAAGTATATTGTTTAGACGAATGACCATCAGCTTCTGATTCCACGAGTTAGGATAAGTATTAATAAAAAGGTTACACGCATGGAATGATATTCAGTAAACTACTATTATCTGGAATCAAGGGATAGACCACAGCGAGGAATCGCTTTTCTTTTACGTCATACGACAAGCAAACGGAGGCTACCTACGTCAATCCATCTAAGTTCGTGAGTTGCTTGTGCTCCTACACATTTGTAAGAGGAAGAAAATATTTCCATGGCCACTCACCACATTCAAATAAAAATCCTAAAATACATAATTAAGTTCACAGCTAATTCCTTCGTCAGAGTGGAACTAAAAGCTTAAAAAAGATAAACCACCTGCATTGCACCACAGACAGAACTCAACTACATTTTCCTTCCATTTCACCACTTGAATATTACACAGAAAAAACGTTTAACATGTAAGTTACGGGTCTTATATGGCACCGCAAGCAACACAGGCCTCCCCACATAACAGTTACTCGTTGTAAAATACTAAGTTGTAATAGAAACCAGATAACAATTATTAGGCTACAGAAAACCTAGAAGCAAGCAAGCCAAAGAAAAAAGCTCTATTTTCGTAACTAGGTTCAGTCCACAATATGGTAATCTACACTTATGAAGACAAATCCAAGAAGTCTTCAAGCTGTAACTAACTTACGTCATCACATTATGGCGTGGCATACTTTTCGAAATTACTTATATAAGGAAATAATAAAACCACACCTGTAACAACATATTGTGGTTTTACGTAATTTTAACTTTTAAAATTAAAAATGCAGAAGAGTGTAGATTATAATCTGCAATGTCCAATGTTGATGTGGGTTTCATAGGGTTATGTTAGCAATATATGAATAGTCAATATACTGTAGATAACCCCTTTTAACTCCTTTAAAATACACAAAAATTAAGCACACACAATTTATTTAAAATAAAACAATAAATAAATTAAAAATGTAATATGGAATAATTTATGTATATGCGTTTCAGTGAGTACGTTGTCAAAAAATTATGTAAATTTGACGCTATCCATCCCGTTGTGTATAGAGAAATACCTAAATAACACTACATATTCCGTCTGACACAACCTTCATTTAGTATTATTTTTTCAAACGCTAAATGTTTCGATCAAGCCGATCATCATCAGGTGTTTATTTTATACAAAAACTTAAAACTCAAGGTAAAAATGTAAATTTTGCGAGATATCACAAATGATGTAAAATACAAATTTCAAACGACTTGTAATTTATATTTAACATCATTTGTGAGATCTCGCAAAATTTACATTTTTTACTTTGAGTTTTAAGTTTTTGTACGTATAAAATAAACACATGATGATCGGCTTGATCGAAACATTTAGCGTTTGAAAAAATAATACTAAATGAAGGTTGTGTCAGACGGAATACGTAGTGTTATTTATGCAAAAAATTATGGTCAGATGATGATGATGATGATGATGATGATGATGCATTAGTATCACAGCATGATAGCCACATATGCTTTTAAGATGACAGTAACAGTGGAAAACACAAAGTAAACTTGAGTCTGGAGGTCAGTAACTTTGAAGCTCGTCGTTTTATCCACCAGCAATGTTCATACAGGAACTTGGAGGGAGAGGGAATTGGAGCACAGAAGCAGCATCTCACCTCTATTTGCTTACTGTGTACGGTGGGCGATATAACGTCCCCGCAGCGTTCCACCATGGTGTGTCACCTCTACACAGCCGCTTCGGAACAGATGTAGTGTCTCCTTACGCCATTCTCCGCTCACCCTCCCTTTTCCCATTCACAAAGTACTTCACTTTCATTATCAGAACTGTGAGAAGCACAATATATATTAGTAATTATTACTTCAAAGTGCTAAGCACTAGGCAGAACTTCAACGCCAAATTGCAATTAACTATAGTCTACTGTCAATGCGATTCATCGCGAGCGGGTATATCTGAGGAACAACACCACCATCTGACTTATCAGTGCCAAAGCAAACTGATACAACTTACGTGATATGAACAAGACTTGACACCACATCGACAACGTAGAACTGGAACGTGTCGAAAGGTACAGAACACGCCCGGGTCGTCACCCATGGCAACTTACATTCCGCAACCAACATGCCTGTCCTGACAGGCCGCGCATGCGCTTTAAAACTCGCTTATTTCCAACTACCCCACTCCCTCATATCACCAACGCGTGGCTGCATAAGTTTTATGAATGGATGAATCGAAATACCATACCGTGATAGTCGTAGGGTTAAGTCTACTTCCCTCCCGTCTCTCACACTGCTGTTTCGCAGAAATCATGTTGCAAAAGTGTCACGACGATCAAGTGGGAATTGCCAAACAAGTTCGTAAAAATCACGTGTCAAGGACAAGTTTGCACAGATCATGCTTCAAATTTTGTTTCCATGTCTTTACCCCTCCAAAGCAATGAGCTCCGTCAGTTTGAAGAGAAAGCTGACTGGCATGGCAGCAGAGCTTGTTTTCAGTGATGAAGCAACATTTCACCTCAGTGGCAAAGTAACTGCCACCACATTAGTGTTCTCAAATCTTACCCGTCATTTGGTTCCAATGGGGCTCCTCAAAAGTAAATGTTTGGCGCTATTTCATATCACAACATTTATGGCCCTTTCTCTTTTGCAGAAAACAATACTAAATGGATACCATTCGGCTGGATATGTTAATTAACTAGTTTATGCCCCAACATCACGAGGATTCCACTTATTTCAACTTCCTAGACGGTGCACCTGTTTACATTTATGTGGAACTTGTAATTCCACAAGTGTCCAGTGCTCCATATTCGTATTTCATTCATCTACCACAGCCGCTATATAGTCTTAACACCTGACAGCATCGTTAAATCAAGAACTTTCTCTGTCTCTCTGAACTGGGGCGTTGGATGATTGACGCAGTGACATCTTTGGCCAAGGACATAATGGGAAGGGAATGGAAAGAAACACAATACAGAGTTGGCGTCTGCGGCTTGTGAGGCTCATACAGAGTGTAGTGGTTCCACGGATTCTATATCGATCTGTGCATTCCCTATCAACAATAAATGTAACTTTTAATTATTGCAAATTTTTAAGAGTTGACTTTTTCTGAATTACTGTGTAGATTACGATTGGCTTCAGGCATCACTTCCACATCTCAACTATCGTTTTCCTAGCTACAGTACTCACTCACTGAACTTACTGTGCCAAGCTGCGAGCATGTTTGTTAACAGACTTCTTCACTTCTCGCGACTCCACTCAGGAGAATTTTTGAAACACTTCACGAAAATTTGTAACACTTCCTCGGCGAACATCACCGCCTAACACTAAAACGTTTCATCCGAATGGTCTAATGTCGTTCATCAGTTATCTCAACAGTCGATCAATGACGTACAAAAAAAATTGAAGCTTCACCTACTATCAGCAACAATGTTTCCCTCAATTCGTTCGAACGATGTGATGGAATTTTCACGCTTGGAACTGATGTTTAAACAGCGTAAATAGGAATTTTAAATCCCGTGTAACATGTACGACCACATTTCAGTACATCAGCAGCAATCCCGGTTCTTGCAGAAGCTTGCACTACTTTTCCTCGTCCTCTGAAACAGTTCATACATGTTTTGCAAAGATACGTTCTACCTAAATCTCCGGGTCCATCGCAAAACAAAGCTCTCAGCTCCTACACTTTTAAAATCACCAACAATTTAATCATAAATTTACCTTTGCATCGGATTTAATGGGGAAACCAAACGCTCAGTTTCTCGTACTTCCAGTTCGGGGCTGAATGCTCGTTCAGGGGTCATGATTACACCTGTTACGGCCAGTCATACATACACACGAAAAATACCTTCTATCACTAAAATATGCTCGGGCCACCAGCCGCGTCAGGTGGTTGAATGGCGAGTAAACCAAAGTTTCAAGGACCATCTCTGTCCTCGTCATCATGTTGATGAGGACAGAGATGGTCCTTGAAACTTTGGTTTACTCGCCATTCAACCACCTGACGCGACTGCTAGTCCGAGAATATTTTATTGAATTTAGTCTCCGTGAAAGCTTTAAATTATATATTTCGATCACCTGAAGACCCTTTTTAGCTGAATCCATGAACACGATAAATGTAATCCTCTACCGAACTCTTTGTAAATTTCAAATATATTCACTGGATACACTGGCAAGGCGAAAATATACATCAAGGCAAACATTCTTTCAAACTGTCTGGGCATGATGTAATTAGAAGGTTAATCAAAACACCGAATCCACTGATGTCATCTTCTGTCAAATTCATTCTAGTTACAGCAGATTTGAACGATCAGTCCTGTCGTCATCGACGTTACTCAGGCCATCAAAACTTTGGGCTTCTTCTTGAACATGTCGTCGTATGTCTTAAATAAAACCTTTCCTCATCCTTCGAGCTTACATAAAACACGACAGAAACAGCTATATCTGCTACTCTTTGTATCACTTTCCACGAAGATCAAACACATGATAGTGCAACTCAGGATACCGAAATCGTCTAGTTCTGTCATCCGGTTGGTTTAGATAAAACCATGCCATAATATGTGTGAACCGGTTATTTGCTCTCATAACTGCTTCACCTTCTGTTCCTTCGTAAAAGTGAAGTGACTGATCATCAGTCAGATGTTTGGCAAGACGACAGACGCGATGAGAAGTCAGACATTTGAATTTCAACAGTCTGCACATCGCATTCGGTGCGCAAACATAATGTGCACCGAGATATTGTCGAATTTTATCATGGATCATGCCACAGACGCGCAGTTAATTCTTTGTTTATACAGTAACTTATCTTTTTATACAGAACCAAATGTCATTACTGCAATTGTTGGTCTGTTTTAGGACAAGCACGTTTCGACGCTTATGCTGGCGCCAAATCTTCTGCAAACACTCACGATGACGCCAACCTAGGCGGCGAAATGCGTTTGTCCTAAAGCAGAACAATTCTGAAAAAGGCAGTTGGTACCCTATAACAAAATAAATTGTTACATAAACCACACGGAATGCGTAACATAAACTCTGTATATTGTAGCAGGAAGTGTGCTGAATGGCTTTCAGTGAATGGCATACTCCACATTCGCGTGACAAAAGTTCCTAGTCACAAGTTCCTTGCATGACACACAAAATCTGCTGTCAAAAGTACGGTTTCCTACCTGAATCTATACGTCTGCTAGGCGAAGATGCAAAAGAAATACATCTCCGTAATCCTGTTTTGGAGAAACAGCTTTGGAAACTTCTTGCTGCACTCATTGTTCTCCACGCATGGTATACGAGTATTTAGATTCATCACACTGCGCAGTCTATGGCTCATCGTTCGCCCAACAACCTCGCGGTATTTTGGTTCAATGGGTGTTACGGAATTTCGGCGGATATTTATCGATCTACTTTTTTCTACAGTGTAGATATTATCTTCATCGTTGTCCTAATCCGTGCTTTTGAGCTCGATAGTGTACACATAAGTCTTCATTTGACCAAACACATCATTCTTTGTCACATCTTTTATCACTGTTTCGAGTTTAATACTGAAGACACCGACTACCAAACTTGACGATCGCTCGGCTGCTATAAAAGGAACAGATTTTCTCGAATCTCCGACCACTTTTCATGCCACTGTGATGAAATACAGACGTATGGCTTATCGAATCTTCCTACAATCGCCTTTACGTCATGATATTTTTGCGCCATGTTATACGGACAGCCATGAAATGAAGATGGCAAGAAAACAGCACAACCTACAGTGACACATTTTAAGATCTGTAACGTCATTTAAGTGATCCATGAGACCGTGATACTGTTCCACCCGTAAACGTTCTTACAGACTGTGTATAAAATTCAGATGGCTTGCCCCGACCTTTAAGAATGAATATACTGCCCACAACTGTAAACGATTACCTCCATGCAATATACGAGTGAAACGACCCATTGTAACCGCCGTTTTAGCAACTTTCCATTGCAGCATGGTGACGTGTTCTCGTTGTTGCTGCCTTGGACAATTTTCAAGATTGATTTCCATGTCAGACAGCCATCTGTTTCAAAGAAAGAATATAAGAGCACATACTTATATCGTGGGATCCACATGTGGGCAATATATTCTCCTCTTTTAATTCAACCTCTCGCAGCGTCTGATGTAAGAGCATAGAGCATAAGACGTTTTTCTGTATTATGACGTAAACATTTAGTTGCAGATTTGTTCATTCTCTGCCGAGTCGCAATACTGGAATAGATCACATACAGGTGAGTGTACCAACGATTATCATTACCAGAATGCATGTGACCCGTTCGTGGTAGATGTCTGTGTACTCCAAAAACGCACGGACAGTAGCTAGTAATGTGATCGATCTGTGCTCCCACAAAAACGAAACTCAATGCAAAGTTGTGTAGTCGAATGTTTTCCATGACCTGTCTGTTGTAATGAATTTTCTGGATTATTTAACAGTATTGTCAGGATTGGAAGACATGTGCGCATCTCATCACCCTCTAACTAAATAATAACTAACTACTTGCAGCAGAGTCCTTCTTGAGAAGCAATCTGTTCACGAGACATGACTCAGCACTTTCTTCTAGACCATCTCCTTACTAGCGACTAATAAATATTCTGTTTCACACTGTTGACACCGTGCATCTTCGTCATATTAAATTAAGTTATAGACCAACTGATGCAATGCGGGGTACAATTTTAACAATTTTAATAATAAAAATATTCTGTGTTTTTCCTTACAGTATGTATGCTTTCACCCAAGATGTTAACATCATCAGCGTAAACCAAACGCTGTCTAGCATTTAATTTCAAGTCCTCCTGATTTGCCTGAACCCTCCTAATGGCGTATTCTAAAGCAAAGGTGAAAGGACTGGTGATAAAGCATCGCCTTGTTCCAAACCATTCTTAACAGAAAACGTGCCAGACAAATGTTTGCCTACCCGGACTCTACCAAAGGTTTAATTCAAACACATTTCTATAGCCCTTACTAGTTTCTTGGTGACACCAAACTCAATAGGTACATTATACAAGACCTCCCGCCTAAGTGAATCATACGCTTTCTTGAAGTCTCTAAATAGCTGATGCACTGCTTCATGATATTTCAATTTTTTTCATGTATTTGACGAATGCAGAACATACGAGTATGATCAGTATTTTTTAAATGATCCATAACCGTGCATTAGGCAGTTAGATATGATAAACCAACAAATGCACATAACTGTACGAAAATACATTATAGGCTAACACACCGTATACCGAGGAGGTATACGGTGTGTGTAATATACTTTCATACACTTACGTGCATTTATTTGTTTGGTTATCACATCTATACGATCAGTAGTTTAACTCTTACGTCAAAATCCACACTGAAGTTCGCCTATAATGTCATCTGCATATGGAGTTAATCTTCACAGAAGGATGCTGGAGAAAGTTTTGTATGTTGCTGATAACAGTAATATGCCTCGATAATTACTACCATCTGCTTTATCACCCTTCTTATAAATGAGTACAATTCTTCACTCCCTTCCACTGCTCAGGCGATTCCTCCTTATTCCGAACAGAGTTAATAAGTTTATGGATCTAAGAACGAATTGTCCTACCGCCTGCTTTAATCAGTTCTCCTGTAATTTGATCAATACCTGGTGATTTGTGCGTTTTTAGCTTTTCAACAGTCACCTAACCCTGAAAGGGGCCGGGTTCAGACACTAGTGTCTCTGCTGTGTTTTTCAGTCTGCCTAACATCATTAACCCCATATACATTCAATGGCTGCGAGATATGATTCCTCCACGTATTCAACTTACTGCTTGTTTCAAGTACATTAATTTTACTTTTCAGATTTCCCTTTTTGTTCCTGAAATGTCTACTACCTCCACGTCTTGCATTGGTCAGATTATCTACATTAGTTTGGTTTGATCCTCTAACCACTGCATTTTAGCCTGCTTCCTTTGACCTAAAAATTGTTACCATTCTTCGTCAAACCATGGTTTATGCTGCTTCCGTTCATACAGACCTAGACTTTCTTTAGCTGGGATTTTGGTATTTTCTTTAATATTTTCCCAAGGCCTATTTATGTCCTCGCTATCATTTAAGTTCTCCAAAGCAGAAAACCTCTTTTGAGATTTTAATCTGATACTGTTCCCTCACTTCCACCTCACTTAGTGTTTTCAGAGTGTATCTTTCCACATCAAGCTTCTGTGCTGCTTGGTTACTTACTAACAGTCTGTCCCTAACTTTTGCAACCAAGACACGATCATTATCACAGTCAGCTCCCCTGAAAGATTGTACATCGCGTACACTTGAATACCATTTCTTATATATCATTATGTGACCAATCTGATTGTGAGTCTTTCCATCAGGAAACGTCCAGGTGTATTTATGAATGTTTCGATGCGGGATGCGGCAAAGTGTACTCTCATGGCAGCAATAGTTGAAGGAACTTGCATCTGATATTTTCGCTTCAAAAATTCAAGAGTGACAATACGGAGTGGCATTTGAAATTCGCCGCTCCACAGCTATGAACGGCATCTCATTTTCAGTGCTTGTTTCTGTTATTAGGAATAAGTGGTCAATGGCCTGCAAGTGACCCACAAAGTGAGTTGTATGCTGTGCGCGTCGTTAAGCTGCTTCGTCAACTGTTTCAGTTTCTCGCTGAGACTGGTGCCATTTCCTCAATTCCATAACATGCTATGGGCGTCGCAAAGGTCTCTTACAGGCGTTATATTTTCTTTCCGTCATCGGTAGGACTGTCCCTCTTCTTGAGCATGTTGTGTGCGTCGTGAAGTTGCCTCCTGAAGCGTTTCATTCGTCTCCCGCGACTAACGCCAGTTTCTCTTTCCTTTTACATTATAGGTCCGTTTCAGTGAAGTGTGATTTTGAGATCAACTAAGCTCAACAGCTGACGTATCACCACTTCTTAAAAGATCTTCACTTTCAGCATTAGGCTGACTACATTTCACCCTTTCTCCATCATTGCCACGATTCATTATCACGAATGATATACGAGTGTATATATATATATATATATTTATTTATTTGTTTATTTAAAAACTGTAGAAATCATGCTCTTAGTCAAAGTAGTGATTTCGAATAACTTATAATACCGAATAAACAACCGATTAAGCAGAATCTGGTTATTTTCAGATTAACCAAGCATATCCGCCAAGTGACTCTTGAGTACCATCGATTAGTATGGAGTAGAATTGATCATTGGATTCACGTCACCCGCAAGGATACCGTCGATTACTATTGATTACAACCTACCATTATCGAGTATTACCGATGACAACTTCGAATGTTATCTCACCTGTTTGTTTATTAAGCTACGTTATACACACTGTGTGCGTTACGTGACGTTGCATGACACGATGGTTATGAATGATGAAATGGAAAGAACGTGGAAGACACGGTTGTAGCCTAATTCAAGATTCTGCTGTAATGACCAAGTAAAACAGCCATGGTTATGTTGGTGCAAATTCTCACTAGTACGTAAAATTTTAAAACAGACTACCATACTGCCCTGGTAGTAAGCCAGGTCCAATAAGACGGTATAAAGCAGGGATCTCAAACATGCGGCTCGTCAGTTCATTTTACAAGTCATTGCAGTGCTGCTGTTTTAATTATGGAAAGCAGCGCGCCTCAGTGTTGAATTACTTACCCTTTCTTTTTCAAGAATTTTAGCAGTTCGTCCAAGTTTTGCTACTACACAAATTATTGCAAAGAACAAATATCCAATGTAGTGTCAGCTTAAAGAAAAATCTAACAAATTTGTGCCATATTCAAATTAAAGTGATGACGGCACAAATGTTACAGATACTGCGCTGTTTCTGACACGTCGATAAGGATTTTCAGTTGGTAGCAATTTCGGAAGTTGTGCCAATAAGATTTTATGGCTTGGTGACTCCAAGCAAATATGACCTGTCTTGCGAAAAATGGTTGGGTTTATTAGTACAACGGCTGCAGTTGTGACTGACAAGCGACGAAGCTGCAGAAAATTAAAAAACAAATTACAGACTTCGAGGGAAGACTTCTTCCTTTATTCTTCACAGAATTCTTCATCAAGAAGCACTGTGTGAAAAAACTTTCAAACTGAATCATGTATAGGACACTTACGAAAACTGTCAATTTTATTGGTGAAAGTGCCCTCAAACATCGTGTATTTTCAGCATTAATGGAAGAAACAGAAAGAGGATATGGCTAAATACTTCACTAAACCAGTATGAAGTGGGTATGTCGCGGATATGTCTTGTACGTGCTTTTTGATTTCTTAACAACCAAAATATTCATGGAAAGGACGAACCAAAAGAATTGTAACATTGGATGATGACGGATAAGCGATTTATTGTTTTTTTGTGAATCTGACAGTTACTTGATTATCTTAACAAAGAGCTACAAGAGAAAGGCAAGTTCATTACAGAGATGTCTGGCAGCATCAAGGCTTTCAACGTTAAGCATTCAGTGTGGGAAACTCAATTAAATGTACATATATTTGTTTAGTCTCCGCGCCTTAAGTCATAAGAACTTACTTTTTATTGGCGTAATCAAGAACATTTCAGGAGCATTTTTCTGCTACGAGAGAAACTCGACGAACGATACTAAGCCTTCAAAATTACGTAACTGGAATTTATGTAGGTTCCTTTTCTTATGAGGGCTCAATTTAAGAAAGATCCAGAAAATCTGCAAATGAAAATTGACCACTTGCAGTGTAGCATTCACCTGAAACAAGGTTTCTGAATCAAAATTGCGTGGCTTTTATTCTTCCGCCCCAAGCGAAAAAATTCCTCTAGGAATGATTGCAATATTATGCATGGACAGTTTTTTCTCTTGTAAGCAATAAGATGAAAATCGATCTCGGATGGCAGATGAACAAATAAAATCTGTAAACAACTTATTTTCAGGTAAAATATCGTCATGGACAATTACCCTATTCCAGTCCAACCAATCTACATGGCAGCTAATTTGGGATTACGCCAACTGGTAGTCCAGTAATATTTATGGCACGAAATCCAGTAGTTTCTTAACAGGTTCTTTAAGAGAATTTTGTACTGGATATATATGTGTGAAGATAATGAAAACGTTCAAGATACGTCAGCGAAGAAACAAGAGGGAAAAGATTAACAATAATAATAATAATAATAATAATAATAACAATGACAGGGCGTTATCTTCATATCGCGATCAAGTGCTAACAAAACAATCGCATATTGCTGAAAATGACGTGCTGTACGTCTTATATTTCCAAACTCCCCGCTTGGTCCACGTACAATTTTGAGTTTCAGACGCCTGATATAAAGGAAACGAACATCGTTACGTGCGACCTGGGCCTCTGGAAAGCGGGCAAATACTCCTAAAAATTAGCAGCTGACATATCAAGATGCGAACCGATTTAAAACATTTTTTATGTTATTCATACCGCACATTTTCTGATTATTTTGGTTTTATCCAACAAATGTACAATTTTATCTTCTATTATTCAATACATATATTTCATTGAAGATGGTCCAACATGTATCGAACATAACATGAGGTTCATCTTCAGGGATATCTGTTTTAAATCACACCAGCCCTTCTTCAAAGGTACATGTTAGGTTATACACTTTAAAATGTTGTCTTTGTCATAGCTTTTATTTTAACCAACACATGCACTACAACTTGTCGTCATATATACCCCTACATATGTTTCGACTACTTACTAGTCATCATCAGGGGGATCAGTCGAAGCTTACAGAACACGGCACAACACGCCACAGATAAATTCACCAGCCATTTGAGAAGGAAACAAGACCAACTGCCAATAATTTTAAATAATTTTAAACGTTTTAACCAAAAAGGAAAACAAAAGCTCTTATATATTTTAACCACTGAAGCAAGAATGGTAGATGTTTTTATAGTGAACATAGTTCATCTTATTTTAACATTGAATGTGAACCAACTATTATAGTGGATGTGTAGTCCGTGTTTATATACTTTGATCCCCCTGATGATGACTAATAAGTAGTCGAAACATATGTAGGGTATATATGACGACAAGGTGTAATGCATATGTTGGTTAAAATAAAAGCTATTATATAAGACAGAATGCACGGAGAATATAATGTGAAAGTTGTCTTTGTCGTCTTGGTTACCGAAATTAATGGTAAAATACTTAGGTTAAAAACAGTTAAAATCTGTACATAAGATATATAAAATATTATTTGTAGAATATTCAGTTAGGTAGAACGAAGTTGTAATAGTAATTCTGTACATACATATATATCAGGTTGTATGTTCGCTTGTGGATGGTTGAAACAGTACTAACTGTGGTGTGATAGAACGGGATATAAGTAGGTTAATGTCACGTGTTGAAGTGACGTCTCTGTGTCTCGGAAATGAGTCGGAATATTGGGTTGTATTCTCCCATGTTTTGTTCTTGTACCAATTTTTTTGTTTTGTGCATATAGTTGAATATAAAATTGTTCCAAAGAATTCATAGATGTTCCCTTATTTATCTGTTTGAGCAAGGTCATGTTGTAGTTAATGTTTTCCATATTCATGCATACTATTTACGATGTGTGTTGCATAATCTGATTGTGGATCGTTGTTTCTAATATATCTAACATGTTCCAAATACCTCTGTCTTAAGGTCCTACCTGTTTGTCCAACATATGAACAATCGCATGTGGAACATGTCAGTTTGTAGATACTACATTTTGTGTATTGATCGGTTGTGTTGTTTTTCTTGGGTCTAAAAAAGTTATGTATAGTATTAGTACTGCGGAATGCAATGCCTATATTGGTGTTCTTAATCATATTAGTGATCTTACGTACTGATGAATTATAGTATGTAAACACACAGTCCATTTTTTTGGGTCTCTTTTGTGTATTATTAGATGAGGTAGGGTTATTCATTTTTTGTTGTATTGCGATGTTCAGTTTTTGAACGACTGTGTAGGGGAAATTATTGGCTTTGGCTGTGTGTTGTATAGTACTGCATTCTTTTTGTTTTCTCATGCGTGACATTGGTAATGAATTCATACGTGTAAGGCTGCCAGTTTGTGTTCTATAGGCTGATTTGAAAAAAGTTAATCGTAGTGTCTGTTGTGGTAGGTTTTCTACAGATATCAATTTCAATTAAAGATCTATTTCGTATGATGAGTAAATCCATAAAATTTATTTGGTTATTAATCTCATGTGTCGGTTTTAATATAATGTTTTTATGTATATTATACATGCTATAGTTTAGGGATTAGTTGTCGTTTTATCGTATATAATAAAAATATCATCTACGTATCTAGTGTTGTATGTTATGCTTTTCGATTCTAGAAGGTTTTTAATGGACATGTGTTCGTAATATTGTAAAAATATTTCAGCTATTGTACTTGACATAGGTGAGCCCATTGCTACTCTTTTGGTGGTTAATATGTTTCCATAAAAGTAAAATAATTTTGAGACAGGACGATTTTCATGCCATGTAACCTGTATGTGCTCAAGCTTTCTGTGCTGACAGTTTCATTTGTTTGTGTGGCCTATATATATATATATATATATCGATTCAGGGGCTCGTAATGTATGAGAGCTCAGGTTTCTGGTTTTCTTACGCATCACTATGAAACATTCCCGTACCAAGACTACATTGGTGACATCTACGGCTTTCATCACCCATCGTCGTGCAGTTGGGGGACCGTGTCCTTATGGATCCTGGTAAGTGATACTGTACCTCCCAGCAGAAGTGTGGCCTACGGTCAAGGTATTTCACCCCTACATGGAACTGTTCAACCAAATTGTTGGAACCTCAAGGAGCTGAAAGGATGGAAAAAGTGAACTAGCGAGGATGGTTGAAATGGTTGCTCGCTAGTTACACAGGACCGTGAGGTGTAAGCTAAACCGCAAAGTGTGAACACTATAGGAGGTGGTGGTTGTGCCTTGGCTACGTAACGTAGTCGATGTTCCACGTCACCAAACTGGTTTCCTTCGTCATCCAGTACCTTACCTCCCCTTTCCCAATTTCCGGTATTCTATCCCTACGAGTACCTGACCTCGTGAGTCGAGTGAGGACAGTCAGTCAGTCTGCTAGAAGGTGCCGAAGGGAGCAACACTACAAAACTTCTGTTCCGGCCTTGTTCATCAAAATTACGTTTCGATTATCTCCGAAGCACTTCCAGTACGATTCCTGGAGCGACATCATGGTCTGAGCTGTTTGAGTATGGGATTGTTTGTGCTTATTTTCTGCGTTTTGGTACTAGATCCTGATGTCGCTCAGAAGGTAATTTTTATTGTTGTGTGGGTCACACGATCATCATTGTTGGTGTTTTTGTTCGTTATTAAATTTGAGATTGTTGAATTCTGTATATTTTATTTAATTGTGCTACCCGATCGCTTCCACCCTTTGACATACCTAGACAAGGGGGTGGTGCACTACAAATAATATTTCATATATCTTATATACAGATTTTAGCTGTTTTTAACCTAATTATTTTACCATTAATTTCAGTAACCAAGCCGACAAAGACAACATTTTAAAGTGTATAAACTAACATGTACCTTTGAAGTAGGGTTGGTGTAATTTAAAACAGATGTCCCTGAAGATGCTCTTGTGAGTGCGGTAATGAACCTTCGGGTTCCATAAAACGCGGGGAATTTCTTGACTAGCTGACGACCTGTTAGCTTCTCAAGAAGGACTCTGCTCCATGGAGTTAGTTAGTTAGTCCCTGAAGATGAACCTCATATAAGGTTCGAAACATGTTGGACCATCTTCAATGAAATATACGTATTGAATAATAGAAGATAAAATTGTACATTTGTCGGATAAAACCAAAATAATCAGAAGATGTACGGTATGAACAACATAAAATTTATTAACTACAGACAGACTGACCAACATAGAAACATCAAAAACAAATTACACAAAACGATGCAGCCATTTGGTACAATAAAATGTGTCGACAACTACAATTAACACCTAAATACATATCAATAAATGTGTTGGAAATAACCACCAGTCATAATACATTAAACGCAGCGACCAAATTTAGAAAAAAAAATCAAGAGTTGAAATACTTATACGTCAAAAAAACAAAAATTGACTGAACAGATATATCATCTCCATCTGATCTGTGCAAATAACTGGCAGAGGAATTGGCCATACATGAAAGCTAATATTGATGAAAAACTTAATTCTAACGAAAGACAGTACAATAATCTTAACAAAAAATTAGACGTTTTAAAGAATAAGAAACAGCCATATAACAAACCTTTTAACACAAATGTGAAACAAGAAACTAGATTTTATGAAAGAGTGAATAACTTGTCACAACTTAATTTTACTAAAGAAGAGTTGAATATCTTGAATTATGGCTTCCAATATAGTATCGAAAACCCTATAACAGCAAGCTTACTCAACATAGCTATTGAAACAGAAAACGCTATAAAACTGTTAGATATAAACCCTACAGAGTGCTTATCGTGTTATGACGGCCAGAAAACTCAAACTGATTATGAACTCATGTATATCTTCTAATCATATGCATAAAAGACGGTCATATATTGTAAAACAACTAAGAAATAAGTTAATATCTAACAACGTGATATTGGTAGCAGCTGATAAAGGTAGAACGATCGTTGCAATAGATAATACCGAGTATGAGAAAAAACTAAATGATTTCCTAATAGCAAACAATTCTCCACACTCATAAGGGACCCCACTGAGAAATATAAAAAACAACTTCTAAAAGCTCTACAACACAGTGATAAGATCATTAATAAACATATAAAGTTAAACATTTAATCAAAAATAAACCAAACCCCCAATATTAAATGCATAACTAAAATTACACAAAACAGATATACCAATACGACCAGTTGTAAATAATATAAAATTTCTTACGCAAATACTAAATGAATATCATACACTTAGCAACCAATACAATATTACCAATTCAACAAGCCTAGCGAATGACATTTTAAAACTCAAAATTAATGATAATCACAGAATTGTTTCATTACTTGCTTAAAATAAAAGCCATTGACCCAATTTCTAAAAACCAAATACTACAACTAATGAAAATCATCCTGTCTCAAAATTATTTTACTTTTATGGAAACATATCAACCACCAAAAGAGTAGCAATGGGCTCGCCTATGTCAAGTACAATAGCTGAAATATTTTTACAATATTACGAACACATGTCCATTAAAAACCTTCTAGAATCGAAAAGCATAACATACAACACTAGATACGTAGATGATATTTTTATTATATACGATAAAACGACAACTAATTCCTAAACTATAGCATAAATATACATAAAAACATTATATTAAAACCGACACATGAGATTAATAACCAAATAAACTTTATGAATTTACTCATCATACGAAATAGATCTTCAATTAAAATTTATATCTGTAGAAAACCTACCACAACACACTACCATTGTTTTTTCAAATCAGCCTATAGAACACAAACTGGCAGCATACAGATATTACCTTACACGTATGAATTAATTACCAATGTCACGCACGAGAAAACAAAAAGAATGCAAAAATATACAACACATAGCAAAAGCCAATAATTTCCCCTACACAGTCATTCAAAATCTGAACATCGCAATACAACAAAAAATGAATAACCCTACCTCATCTAATAATACACAAAAGAGACCCAAAAAATGGACAGTGTTTACATACTATAATTCATCAGTACGTAAGATCACTAATATGATTAAGAACACCAATATAGGCATTGCATTCCGCAGTACTAATAAAAGTAAAACAATCCCATTATAGGCCTGGACAGACCCTTAGGGTTCCAGGACGTTGAGGCTCCCAGATTTCTAGACAATCGGCACATGAAGGTGGTAAGGTTGTCAGCCCTACGCACCGGCCGCCTTTACCCCCAGGAAATATTCCTGGTACTCATTTCTGTTAGAGGCTGAGTCGACCCCAGGGCCATAGTGCGACCGAAACGATTATGTCAACGAAAAATTCCAATGACACCATCGGGAATCGAACCCGCGACGTTCCGGTTTGTAGCGTAGTGCCTCAACCAATTGCGCCACCGCGAGCCCCTCCGCAGTACTAATACTATATATAACTTTTTTATACCCAAGAAAAACAACACAACCGATCAATACACAAAATGTAGTATCTACAAATTGACATGTTCCACATGCGATTGTTCATATGTTGGACAAACAGGTTGGACCTTAAGACAGAGGTATTTGGAACATGTTAGATATATTAGAAACAACGATCCACAATCAGATTATGCAACACACATCCTAAATAGTATGCATGAATATGGAAACATTAACAACAACATGACCTTGCACAAACAGATAAATAAGGGAAAATCCATGAATTCTTTGGAACAATTTACATTCAACTATATGCACAAAACAAAAAATTGGTACAAGAACAAAACATGGGAGAATACAACCCAATATTCCGACTCATTTCCGAGACACAAAGACGTCACTTCAACACGTGACATTAACCTACTTATATCCCGTTCTTTCACACCACAGTTAGTACTGTTTCAAACATCCACAAGCGAGCATAGAACCTGATATATAGGCATGTACAGAATTACTATTACAACTTCGTTCTACCTAACTGAATATTCTACAAATAATATTTTATATATCTTAAATTCAGGTTTTAACTGTTTTTAACTTAAGTATTTTAACATTAATTTCAGTAACTAAAACGACAAAGATAACATTTTAAAGTGTATAACCTAACATGTACTTTTGAAGAAGGGCTGGTGTAATTTAAAACAATGTCCCTGAAGATGAACCTCATGTTAGTTTCGAAACATGTTTCCACCATCTTCAATTAAATATACTAAGGTCGTTCAAATTAAACGAGAATTCGTTTCTAAAAATTTATTTACAATAAAATTGAAAAGTTTTACACACTACTTTTCAATGTAGTCCCTGTTGACTGCTATACACTTGTGCCAACGTTCTAGAAGCTTCTTGATTTCAGTTTCAAAGAAAGTTTTCGGTTGCTTGTGCATCCAACTTTGCACAGCTGCAATGGCCTCATCATTATTCCGGAATCTCTTGTCTCCTCAAACCCCCTTCATTGGTCCAAACAAATGATAATCAGATGGAGTTAATTCTGGACTGTACGATGGATGAGGAAGAACATCCCACTTCAGTTTTAGTGGAGTTGCCATCACTGAAGCCGCAGTGTGAGGACGAGTGTTGTCTTGGACGAAGAAAACTGAATCATGCATTTTTCTTCGCTTTGAGCGAATTGCCGGCTTCACTTTTTCATTCAAGCGAGCTGAATAGTACTGCGCATTGATGGACTTTTGACCAGTGAGAAAGTCATGATACCCTTGGAATCCCAGATCACAGTAGCCATAATCTTCCCCGCTGAAAAAAATTGCTTTTGCTTTTTTTGGGGGTGGAGAGTGGGTGTGTTTGCACTGTTTACTTGCTCTTTTTGATTCAGGAGTGAAGTAGTGGACCCAGGTCTCATCACAGGTTACAATTGAGTCCAAAAATGCGGCTCCATCTCTCTCGTGTCGTTGCAAAAGATGAGTAACGGCCACTAAACGTCTTTCCTTGTGCTCCGGTGACAGGAGCCGTGGGACCCACCTTTCGATCACTCTACTGACTTTCAACTCGTTGTGCAGAATTTCTTCGACACTCCCTACACTAATTCCTACTTCATGTAACAGTTAAAGAACAGTTATGCGACGATTAGCCGAATAAGTTCACCAAATTTCAAAACGTTGTCTGGATTGACAGAAGTTCTTGGTCGCCGAGCGTGAGGTTCATTTTCAACATGGTCTCGTCCTTCTCGAAATGATTTCGCCCAACTGAACACCCTTGGCTGTGACAAACATTCATCCCCAAACTGTGCTTGAAGCCTGGTAAAGATTTCAGAAGGGATGACACCTTCCTTCGTGAGAAATTTGATAATTATACGCTGCGCAACACTGCTGGGTACTTCTTGCTCTACCATCTTGATTGCACCTGATGGTTGAGGCGGAGAGGGTTCCGACTAGTGCGCGTTGCAAGTTTAAACATGTCATAACTTGTCAGCGCAAGCACGTTCATACAAGTTGATTTGTGCTCGAAAGGGAACTATATTCTCGTTTAAATTTGAACGACCCACGTATGTATTGAATAACAGAATATAAAATTGTACATTTGTCGGATGAAACCAAAATAACGATTTAAAACACTATAGCAGCATACAACATGGACTAGTTCTGTGGTTCTCATCTGGTGTGCAGGCAGTTTTCCTTCAAGTCTGCCATCAGCCTATGAATAGGAAGACTAAATAAGAAAATTAAAATTTTAAATATGAAACACTGATCAGCCGTTCAATATACAAACGCACAAAAACATGATGTGAAGAAAAGAGGGGGAAGGAGGTTCGATGAAGTCTGCTAAGGTACGGTGACGGAATTATATAAAGTTTGGAAGCCGATGAATTTACTACAGCGTTTTAAATTAATATGTGTATCAAGATGACGTTATTTAAAAATTGGTGCAATTTTATTACAAATGCAGTTCTCTAATGTCATTATAGTGTGTCTTTAAAAGAAGATCCCAAGTGTGCCGCGAGCACCAAGAAGTTGAAAACCACTGGCCTAGTTGTTCTGCAGAAAAATACCATTATTTGTGTATCTTACATATAAGAAACAGGTAGGATAATGAAGACATCCGACAAACGGTCACAGTATTACACTTCACAATGACAAGCGTAGTGGCGCGCCACTGCTGGTGGAAGAGGAGTCCCTTGAACCACCTTCTTCGCCCTTAAACTTGCTGGAATGAAGAGATTGGAGCACCATCTGATGGCGAACATGTGAACTGAGGTACGAAGCAGTACGAATATCCGTCAACTCTGCGCTCCCGTGGACTTCCATTCGTGGTTCCTACATTAAATGACTCAGTGAATATCAACCGAGAGAAATTACAAAATCAAGAAAAAAGTAAGCAATGTGTATTCCAATATAAACATGCTTTACACATGCGTATTTTACGATTCAGTTTACATCGATCGCCTTGATGTAGATCTACTGCAGATTCAAACCTAATGTTCCAAAATTAAATACACACCGCAGTTACATTTAAAATAAAGTTGTCCCTATACACGCGATGAAGGGATCCAGGAGTAAAGGTATCTAGATGGAGGTGACTGATCAACACTCATGACCCGGCCGCTTTACCTCCGGGAAATAACCCCAGTAGCCATTGAATAAAAGGCTGGTTGGGCCACACAGTCGGCCAGAACGCCTTTGGAAAAGATTAAAAATCTCTTTCCCATTTCGGCATTTGAATCCCGTATCCTCCAGCCCGCAGCCAAGTCAAAACATTCACAATATCTAAAAATGTTTCCGTGAATAACATCTGTATTTTACATCACACATCAGTGTTCCGAACAGGGAACGGTTTACGAAATGTCCGAAATGTATACGAACGAAAACTCTTCCACATATTATTTATTCCAACACGAAACTTAATCGAATTGCGTTCAATAATTTGGGAGATACAACACGTGAATGTTCAGACTGATATGACCTCCGATTATGTGACCTTCCGTGCACTTCCGTGTGGAAAAGCAAAAATATTACCAAACTTCCTCTTTAAAAACACAAAAACTACTAATGCGCAATTATCAGAACCAGCGTATTCTTCAAATATCAATTTTGTGCGTTAATCTCATAAAGTGCATCAAATGAACAAAAAATGACGAGCATCGTCCTCTCTATGTCTTCGGGCTTACAAGGCGACAAAATTCAATAAATTCTTCTCTGACTGACAGCCGCATAAATTAATTTGAACAGCTTCCTCCTATCTGCGCATCCGCATGTTTGATCTCCAAAACTACTTCACACATTTTCGCCTGAAGCCCGTTTTGCGACGACCACATTAAACACTGAAAGAATAATTTTGGTTTGTATCGGTCAAAGAACGCTACAAGCACACCCACTCAAACTTCATCGCTCTCCGCGAAACGACTAGTGGCATAAGAAAGTTCTACACGGTACAAAATAAGCTCTACAAATTCGGAACATTTTCGATGCAGTGAATATTTAATACAGTACAACAAAATATAACTAATTCAGCGTCAACGGAAGTTGGTAACTGCAATCTAATGGAACGGACTACAGGCGCCAATTTGTTGCGTCTTTGTTTCTTTCAAGCTGGCAAAGAAAATACACAGTTCTGATACAAGGGAAAGGTCATAACAAAGAAGTGATTGGTTATAGGAATAACGGACATAGTAAACATACTAATGAACGACATACGGATATTGATAATGTAGGCTTTCTAATAGGTAATGTGAAGAAGTCCAGAGCTAAAATATCCACTCAACGTTTAAATATCAGAGGTACACGATATGAATGGCGATAAAATACGACAACCAAAGCATACATAAAGAAGACTACTAAAGTAATGAAATTTAACTTATTTAAGAAAAACATCCCCCTGTTAGGCTTTAAATTAGAGAAAACTATGTGCGCTTAAGCACAAATTCAAACCTTCACTGCTCCCCTGAACTCTTATCGGAAACCTACACGGCTGCGTACTGGGAATGTAGGAAGTGCAGAAGCAGCAAGACAAATCGATAGGAGCTAGAAGGGCGGTGCGGCCCACTACATTTATTATTGTCTGCACTACGTACGTAAACTGCGGCCCACTACATTGCCTGCACTGCGTCCATACTGCAACTGCTCCCGTACTGTAATTGCGACCCACTATATTTATTATTGTCTGCAGTACGTATGTACGGTTACTGAGGCCCACGACATTCATTATTTCGATAATTTCAGACAAAATACGATGTAATGCGTTAAAATACAAGAGCAAGAATAATTTTCAGTGCTGACACACATTCAATATAGGCCTGCCATGACGAATGTAAAATTAATATCCCAAGAACATGTTTTATAGTGTAATTGTTACAAGGAATTTAAAAATAATTAAAGTTGATCGAAAATGTACTTCAATAGGAACAACTATGATCACTTGCTGGTACAAATCTGATCACTGGCATCTACCACAAAGAAATTGTGGTAGATGCCAGGAAAACGCAAATTTCATAGTACCAGATACCGCACTTCTTGCAACAAATCATATCAAATCACCTTTTTTTCCACAGATGCAGCACTATAATACTTTAAGAAGCAACAACTACACTTGTCTTCCTTTGCTGGTGATTTGTTTGTAACACTGACTCTCTCCTCTGCTCTTGTATGTATCAGCGTACCTTAATCATGGTTTGTTTGTTTGCTTGTTTGTTTGTAAAAGAAATTCCTTACTTCGGATTTCCTCCAGATTTTTCTCCGACGTTAGACGGACCAAATAATGTGTTTTACATTTACTTGGTATTTCTCTTCAGGTGTTGGTAAGATGTCCACGTTTTGCTATCTCGTGCTGAGATACTGCTGGAACCTGAATTTGTTTTATCGCGTTTGAAGTTGACTATAAGTAGGACAGCACTGAAATACTTTTAAAATTCTCATTCAGACTGAAAAAAAGACACCACTTGGTACAAAATGAACAAAACGCCAAGAACGAATCGAGTGTCAATGTTAAATGAATAAATGACAGAATAATGTTGGGAGCCGGGTAAAGAAAATTCGAATGACTATTTCTTATCATTTGAATATAACAATAATAATAATAACTACGACGCGATGATGAATATTATGACGATGAAAGCGTTAGTTCTGTGGTTCTTGCAATATCAGTGCTTCCCATAAATATTAGCGCCTGTCTCCTAACAATGAACGCCAATCTATTTATTGGGTTTAAGGGGCATTTATAAGCGCCTAAAACGTATTCCAGTGTCTAAATATCCGACGTGTACAAATACTTTTCTTTATCATAACCAAATTTAACTACATCTGCCAGTACTGCACTTCAGCAAGCTAATTAGCAACAGTTTCACACTGTTCCTATATAGTAGCCATGACAATAAGAGCTCCGTAATACCCAGTTTTGAAATTGTTCTAATTTGTTCAAATTTAACGATTATATCAAGTGTCGACCTTCATAGCCGGGCCCTATTGATGAAAGATTGTACCATGTAGGTTGTGTTTAATATTGTGAATAGACACCGTAGTCTTTAATCTCCCCCAAAATAATAAAAGCTGTACAATGGTGTACTTGATTGGAATAATACGGCCGATTGACCTTGTATTCCCGCATGTGTAACAGCTAGCCTTTATTACTCTGTGCATTCTGTAACCTGATACTAGTTACTAGCGCCGATATTCATTTCGTAAAACATTTCCTTCCGATCGAAACTGTGCCTACTGTCATTCATTCATTCATTCATTCATTCATTCGGTAGTCTGTCTTATGACAGGTCCATAGTCTCTTCCAAATCGAGTTCTCCACACAGAGCGATCTAGTGCTTCCTCTTTCAATTTATAGTAGTTTGTCGTTTCCTTGGTACCTACTCTACTGATCGAAAATGTACTTGAGGTAGAACAGGCTGTAAACAATTAAAGAACTAATACCAAAATTTTCAAGAGATGGCAGTAACTGTCACACAGACTAACCCTGTAGTGATGTCGCAAAACACAGGTACAAGAAGTGACTCTAGGCTGACACTAATAACATGTCAGCAAATTAAATCGAGACAGTTTTGTTACCGGGCAAATAGCTAAACAGTACTCATCTTCCCACACAAAAAAAAATTAAAGCCGTGAAATACCAGCTGCTATGTAGATGGGAATAAAGTAGATAATTTAACAAGCCATTACATCACCACATTCATAAAACACAATCAACTTCACGAAGCGAGAAAAAACTCGTAAAACCTTAGAATGATCGGAATACATACATACACCCTACCAATAACGGAAATGTACCACCTTACCCTGTAGTCTACATACTGAAGACGCTGCTAAATAAACCACAAAGAAGATTAATTTTTAAAGAACTGTAAGGAAAACTAATTTTCATCTCCCTGAAAAATTATATCTGAAGGGTAACTAACTTTCCAACACGAAATGTGTATCTGCAGTAAATTAGCATTAAGGTCAACGACATATGCACAAGCGCAGTCTGTTGCTTCAAATGGAGTACACATACTCATTTTTTTAAGTTACTGCTTTGTTTAGTATGTTGGCAGCTACAGACCATCACCGCTCTTACGTCAAGTCTAATAGACATCAGTTATCCTACTTATACAGAATATTCCTATGAAAGACCCGATTCTGTGTCCGCCGAGTAGTTGGTCAAGTTTGCGTACAACTGAAACTTGCGCAAGGTTACTGATATTTCAGTGATAGGCCTATACATACCTTCTGTTTATTTTCCTGTCCTTGCATTAAACAAAGCAGTTATTATTATGCGGTGACCACGCGACACGAAGGATCAGAATATAGCTTATATGCAACCCACTGAAAAAGGACGTAGATGTTAATCAATAGGAAATAGACCTACAGGCCATGGGGCTACATGTACTATAATAGCAGCTCAAAATCCAGAATGGTCGTTCTGCCTCGAGTCCTGAGGAATCTCAAATTAAAACAAAAAAGCTGAATATTCAACACCGTGCAAACAGAAAAGAAGGCGGGTTCGATGTCATTGCGCCGCAATACGTTAACCTTCAAAACACAGCAGCTAATATATGTAGGGGAAGGTGTTGTACCTTGGGGTCAATTTTTGGTTTTCATTTTTCTGTGTGAACAAGATTATATGTTGTAAAGTTTCAAATGCTGCACAATGTTGCACATGTATCTGGCAAGTGAAGTATACTTTTTTTTAACATTGTTTTATGTGTATGGCTACTGATGACATTTAAAGAGAAGGTAAAGTGACCCAAGGTACAACATATGGTTGTACCTTGGCTCACCCCACGTTGTACCTTGGGACAGAATTCAAGAGAAGGGTAAAGGGAAGAGTAAATTTATTTTGCACACTTTGTGTAGGTTAAGGGTCTACAGCCTACTACACTAATGAATATACAACTTATGTAATCAGGAATAACAGAAGAAAAGTGTTCCTATCACCAGTATTCCAATAACATTTATTTAATATCTACAAATGAAGAACAGGAAATGTGAAAGATAAGCTACATCCAACTTATAATAAGTTCAATTACGTATACTATTATACATTTTGTATAGCTAAAGAGGTACTAAATGCACAAAAATCAACTGAAAAACACAGTTGTGATGCTTGGCATTTGGACATTCCTGCTGGTATAGGGGTTGGAAGTTTCCATAACGTCACTACAAAGAATGCTGAAATATTATTTTTTTTTTGTCAATGATATATTTATTGGTGTTCTCCAGCCGTTTTTAATACCTGATTTCACATTCATATCCACTAATATCATTACTTCAGCTATGAAATAAGAAATTATCCTCTTTCCTGCCAGCTTTACTAAAATAAAATCTCCTTTTGCTACACCACCAACTGCAAAACGTTCTACAGTAACATTTGCAATTTCTTTTTCACTCACTTCTACATAATTATCATAACTCAGTTCTGCATATGTGATCTCTTAAGGCTCCTCTTCAGAGTTGGTAACACTAATCAACTCCTTCTTCGCCGTTTTCTTCTCGAGTGTTTTGCCTGAACAGTTCCTATTACCCTTTTTCGCTCTTTGGTTTTCAATTTCAGTATTCTCTGGTGTGTCTGTTAGGATCATGTTCTTTCCATGCTTTCTTCTCCTTAGTTTTTCTTGGTTCAGCTTTAGAGAAGGGTCTCATTATTGCAGGGGATACTTTCATAAATCCAGCTGACTTTCCTTCTTCACTGTTGTGCTTGGAGCTTGAAGGTGCATTGGCTGGTTCTGTTACCTGAGTGTAAGGTCTGTCAGTGACACAGGTAGAAAGGAATTCATCTTCATTAAAAACATTTTCATTTAAGGGCTAAATTCCTGTCACATGAAACCCCTTTTCTATGTTCTCTTTGGTAAATTCCTTGCTGTAAGCTTTTCCAATAATGCCTGCAAAACTGTAACTGGTTACAGGTTTGCCTGGGTTTGACGGCATCCACTCATTAAGGCAAGCATTGTAATACGTTTTATATGGACCGAAGACGGTGCAATCCAATGGCTGTAACTTATGTGATGTATGGGGCGGCAGCGTAAGCAAGAAAATGTCATTTTCTTTTGCCACATTGATGGCTGGGATTGACAAGTGGGATTCATGATTGTCAAAAATCAAGAGAACTGCGTCTCCCTCACAAGGCTTTTCACATGCAATAAAATGCTTCAGATAGTCAACAAAAAGCCTCTCATTTGACCAACCTGTTCAGTTTGCACCTCTAATTGAAGCTGCAGAGCACCAGTCAACATGTGGTTCTTGAAATGCACTCTTGGAAACATCAACATTGGAGAAACATGGTTACCAATGGCATTTACAGCAACAATCATTGCGACAGTCATCCCCCTCTCCCCTGAAGTCACACACCCCACTTGCTTGATTCCCTTAGCACAGATAATTTTGGGAGGAACATGAATACTTGAAATATCAATCTCATCTAAATTATAGATTTCATTAGCTGTGAAATTGTGATTTGACACAAGTTCCTTTAAATTATAAAAAATCACATTTTCACGATTAAAACTTGTAGACCGAGTGAGACTAGTAGCTTCAGGTTCTCTCTAACACAAGGAATTATGATGTTTCCACAGTCCCGTGAGCGACATATTACTAGCACACTCTTTCTTTACCCAACTCTCTGGCATAATCACACCATTTTCTTTGTCATACTGAAAGGCAAGTTTCAGAGCTTCCTTCTTTGTGAGACCATACTGTAATTTTATAGCCTGTTTGAAATACTTAACCATTTCAAATTCCTGTGTGGTACTGAAAATTTTCTTAACATCACTTCTGGCTGTGTATTCAAAACCAGTAGGGGTTTCTTGTAGTTTCTTGTAGTTTTTGAGCTTCTATAATTACGTGGTGCCATCCTTACTTTTGTATTGTTATTAATAATATCATTTATGGTTCGTCCTACGGCTGCTGAATCTATCTTTTGTCTTGTTTTACCTGACTTGCTTCGTGGCAATCTCCTAGAAACAAAATACCTTTTATCCTGAATGTACTGAACATGCTATGTTGTACCTTGGCCCATGACCAAAAAAGGAATAATACCAAAAATTTAATGGTTGGGTCTTATTAGCAGGCAAACTGTGCACATTAAATGAAAGAGCATAAAATGTAAGTTCTTAGTGTGCCTTATATCATACAAGGAGTAGAAATGCTGGAATACACTTTGTAACAATATTCTTGAAAAATTACTTTACATAACCAAAATTTTCAAAACGTTCTAAACAGTTATCAACCTTTCACCGAACACAGATTCTAACAACACTGCTCGTGGTGAAGAAATCTAAAGTAGGTAGTAATACTTTTTACATCTGCTCATAGATGGCAGAGAAACTGCTAATGACTGAAATTAAAAATGACAAAAGGTACAACAATTTCCCCTACGTCTTCGTTTAACATTAAAAAAACGCTGCATTTTACCCACAGGGTATTCACGTGTTTCGAATGGTTATCAGAATAAACACCGATCATTTTCCTGACAGTATTAATCTAGTGTTCTGTACAATAAAAAAGAGTGCTTTTATATGAAACAGAAACTTCATTTTTAAATATTATTTACACAAAGATCAGGCCCAAAGGTTAGAGATCTGCATACATGACTGCAATACAAACAGTGGGCATTCAATTCAGGAAGAAGTGTCAAATTACTACCGCTACGCTGATTCATTTTTGCTGTATTTAACGACACTTTTCCAGCTACGCAGTTAGTCACTACTATAGGCCCACCAGTGCAGACTTTCCAATTCATTCCCAAAAATTTTTCCAGCCAGCGCTACAGATGCTGTACCGTTAAATGAGAAAATTACTGCCACTGATGGGCATACGGTGGCGCAGTTGGTTGAGGCATTGCGCTACAAGCCGGAAGGTCGGGGGGACGATTCCCGATGGTTCATTGGAATTTTTTATTGACATAGTCCTTTCGGTCGCACTATGGCCCTGGGGTCGACTCAGCCTCTAACAGAAATGAGTAACAGGAATATTTCCTGGGGTGTAAAGGCGGTCGGTGCGTAGGGCTGACAACCTTACCGCCTTCATGTGCCGATTGTCTAGAAATCTGAGGGCCCCAATCTCCTGGAAACCTAAGGGCCTGTCCATTTTACTACCAGTGATGAGGTACTGAGGCTGTGGAAAGTAATGTTCCTGGTCTATTTCAAGGCATTTTCCTAGCACTTTTCTGGAAAGAACCAAGAAAAGTAACTCGGTAAGAACAGGTGAACTTCGGGAAGACATTTGAATCCGGAACCTCCATAATTCAAAGGCAGGTTCCAGTATTTATCAAAGTTTACATGCTCTTATCCAGTGATGAATTTTCATATTTTGCATAAGTACCAATTTAAAAAGAACAAAACCCGACCCGGTTGCAAGTCAAATTACAACAATAAATTCCTAAATTAAGGGAACATAACGTGCTTACAACTTTAATTTTATGAATTGAAGAATGCCAACGAAAGGCTTGGTACTGTTCCTGTGCCACTATTTCTTAATATCTGAGCCTTACTAATCAAGTTTTTCTATAGGCCTATCCAGTTTTATTTCGTCAAAATAACTAAAACTGCGTGTCACACAGAGAATCGGACGGACCACGAGCTGCCTGTAGGATGTTAGTTGCACAGGTCTCTTGACCAAGCAAACTCATGGACAAAACGAGCAGAACCTGTACCAAAGTACTGACAGATCCTGCACATGAAGAAAGAAAATGTACTAATAGATGCAAAAGTAAAGAAAAGGCAAGGCAAAATGGCGTGTTCTGGATTGCCAGTAGCCAAAGACGTATGAATGAGTCAGTAAACACTCAATACCGGTAAAGGTGAACGATTAAAACGTGAAATTCTGGTATACTCCTTCCTTGTTTATGATCACAAACAGAAAAGATACAGTCTCGCTAGAAAGTAAGTATACATCCAACAAGGCCTTGATAATTAAGGACTAATATTAACACTTGGAAGGACCAATTAGAGAGGCTTCCTCTAATATTGAAGAGACGTTCAAAATCATTATTAACATAACTGGCAAGGCTGCCTGGACAGTAGATCAAACCAATACAAATCTTCTACCATAAAAATCCAATGTGACTCTGATGCTTACCACTCGGGGTGTACTGGCTTCTTTTCTCAAACCGGAAACCGATTATTCAGACTTAGTTCCTTCGTGGTTATCTTGTTACTTTACGCTACCAGCGGCCCAGGTAGGTAGTATAAATTATAATGGATGTTAAAGTATGTATTCGTGGCCTAATTTGAGATATAGGGTCATTTTTTTCCTACTTGAACGATAAGCGCCCGCCCGACGCTCGGCTAGCGTTACGTCATACGCCGTGTCTCAGGAGGTTTAACAGTCGGTGAAGGAAGCGAGAAAAAGATTCGCTGCGATAATAACATTTAGAAAGTGTAATAAAAACACACAAGTGCTACAGCAGATGCTGAAAATGTTGCCTTCATGAATAAATGCAATCAGCACAACTGCGGATAACGTTATTGTTTACTCGATGGAGTTCTTGCCCGGAAATTGTTGATATCTCGCGGCATGCAATCATCGCACACCAAACACCAATTTTTTCGTAAAAAAAAAAAAAAGAGGAGGTACTTCGTGAACAAGTCCTGGATTTTCTGCACTCCAATACCGACTGTTCTGAGAATTCACCTCTCCACGCAAGGAAAACCAGATTACACAGAGTCAAGGAGGAAAGGAACATCCCATATACTCGTAAAATAAAACGAAGGAATGCTAACTGGATTGGTCGTATCATGTGTAGGAACTACCTCCTAAAACTTTACTGAAGGAAAGATAGAAGGTATGGGAAGACGAGGAAGAACACATAAACAACCACTGGATGCTGTTTATAGTGTTCTTTAGACTAATACATACCAAGCTTCTTATTTATACAGTCCTGTAAAGTCATGTCCAGGAAATACGCGCAAAAATGTGGTGCTTCACCTCGACAACAATGGAATTTGTAAGTATCAGGGAAGCCGCCAAACGTTTGGAAGAAGACGAAATTGGTCTTAGACGGGTAAGTAGCTACTATGGGACCCCAACCAGAATACTGACTAGGAGATGGAAATCTGGCGATTTAACACGGAAGCTAGGCCTATCAGGAGGGTCTAACACTACACACATATAGTGTGGTTCCTAGGACGAATCTCCTAAATGTAGATGGACATGCTTCCCAGTATAACTCCACAGAATTAATTCAGTTTGCAAAAGGTAACGATACAATTATGTTTACTTTACCGAGTCGCACTACGGCAGCGCTGCATCCCCATAAAAGTGGAATTTTTGGCCTATTCAAAACACTTTTATAGCAGGATGTCATTCATCGGGTCAAAACCTATTAAAACAGAAACGTGAAAACAACACACTTTAGAAATTTTATTGGTGAAGTTGAAAAAAGGCTCCTTCTGTATCAAATATTGTGAGCGCTTTCAAAACCGTAGGATAATTCCCTAAGACCAAAATTCAATACCACATTATTCTTGCTCAATGGTTGATGTTACTGAGACAGGCGAAGACACTCTGCCTGCTAATTCAGAGTCACCAAATTTCATGTCCCCATCTCACTGGATCCTCGAACCATTCCCTTACTCTGTCTAATGTGCCAAAGAAATTCAATCCACTCACCAACGTCTCAGGGAAGAAATCCAGCAAGAAACAAGAAGGCACTGTTATAACATTCTCAGCGCTTACTGAAAACAGAAAAAAGCGAAGGGTGCCACAGCAACAAGACAAACGGAAGAAGGTATCAAAGAGACACGCACGAATGATAAGAAGCAAGAATTTGGCCAAAAGAATAATTCTGATGGCTCCGAAGTCGATTCGCACTCGTGCTGAATGTTGGGAAACCCATCTCAGAACAACGAAAAATGATTGGATCCAGTGTTTGAAGTGCTCAAGGTGGCTATATAAAAACTGTTCACTTTATGGAGGAAAATGCAGTGGCTGCAGAAGACAAGCAGTATGAGAGAACTCAAAACCGAAGTTAACACAACAAACACCTACAGCAGAAGCAGTTTCTGCCATTTTACTAGTTTTCCTTTTTGCACTTTTTAATTGATTTGTGTTCTTATTTAGCCTATTTGTGATTATATTAATGTTTGTTTACTTCAAAATATTTGTCTCTTCTGTGACTTTTTAGTTACGTAAAAAGAAAAGAACGATGAGAAAATATTCTTGATTAATACCTGTAAGTACACATATTATTTAACCGCCATTCCTCAATAAGAGTTCTCCACTGTCAAATTCCTACTTGTCTGTTTAAAAATATAACATCTTCTTCCTCTTTAAAATGTAAAATACTTCCTTCCGTTTGTCATTAATTAGTGCTTTCACATATATATTAATGTTTTGGAATTAAAATGCAACACATGCCTTCAGCTATTTAAAGGTAGATGTGGCAAATCGCCATAACACTTTAGAGAGAAACGCCATAACTTGACCTTTCTTAAAATTCAAATTTAGGGTATTAGTTTTAGTTTTTTTTTCTGAAGTTTCTTCTATGCCTACATACTAGACACAACAGAGTTTTACCTAATCACAATCCCACTTCTCTTTCACATCTAATAAAACAAACACACAGACGTTTTCAGAAAAGTGTGGCATGTCTCCCGCAATTGATGCTTGTGTATGTGTATGTGTGTGAGACCGAGGGGTTTACGAAAGCGTCAATACGTGTTGATTTTCCCTTGGTACAAGCCCTGACATACTTTCGAGTTTTCGCACAGGGAGTCATTTCGTCTCTGGTGAATCATATTCCCTTTTTTCGACACAGGTTGCAGATATAACACTGTCGCTGAAAGCTTAAGTTATTAAAATATACAGACGTATATGTGAAGAACACAGGTTAAAAGATTTTGGGAGGAGGCGAATATTTGCACCTAAGAAATAGAAAGTTCCGAGAGGCTGAACAACATTGGGTTCTTTTCTGTTTTCTTCTTATTAGCCTAATTGGCTGTGAGCGTAGTGATGACAGAACAGTTTAGCAGCAGTAATGCGCACTAAAACGGAAACAATTTGCACGGAATGATGCGAGAAGAAGAAGGCTTCAAAGAATCGCTTGAATGCCACTTTTCTGTTACAAATTTAGTACGGACTTGTTTCAAGCTGAAACACAATTCGCTTTTATTAATACACTGTTGTAAATACTGTTAATTCAATTACAGTGCAATATAAAGCCTCCAAATCCTTGTTGTTAGTATACGTAACGCCAGGTTTAACACTAAAAACTTTGTATTCTGCCCATACACTGTATTTAAGTGTATGTGTTCCGCACGATTCTTACAATAAGTAACGATTATTTCCCTATACAGCATTCACCTGGTATTGATAATGGAAGCACGTGTTCTATGCGAGGTATGAACTGAATGTTTGCATGTACTGTAGATTGAACTTCGTCTCCTTGCCTGTAGGAATGTCTTTATCTGTACACTGAATGTTCATAACAGTGGACACACGCTCCGGTATGCGAAGAGAGTGCAGTATCATAATACAAGACGTTGAGTAGGGCCAAATATACAACACTATCAGACAACGTTAAGCAATTGCATTACCATTCACATTAGTACAATGAAGGAAAGCTTGCCTGTTATTAACTTATAATGCAAATCAACCTTGGCATTAAACGTCACAACTCAATCACTGCCAAAGTGAAAGCATAAGCTTCAACAGACTGTTTCACCGGCGAAAACAATGCGCAGATATCACCACTCAGATAACGATCTATGTACATTCGCAGGCTTCCGTATAATTACTGCGATCTTTATGAAAAAGGCCTCTTAGTCTTGTCGTGACTGTCTTAACGTCGTTAAGTAACAACGCTCAAATTACACGCCACATTTCGATTAAATTCGACATGACAGACCATCAATTCATTTTTGTTTGATTTAGCTCCAATCACTGCAAAGAACATCTTATTTAATGTCCTAAATAAACGTTCACACACACACACAATATATATATATATATATGCCTTAAGGCCTTTGGCGTATTTTGATGAAAATTTCATATACAGCACTTCCACTACGCTCAGCAGCCTATTAATACCATGTGCAACTTTCATTCATTTTAATTCACGTTAAGGCCTACTTTAATTGTGAGAATAAAACGAAATCGAGAAACGAATATTCGCTAAATATTCGCCCGAGATAAAACTGTCTTGAATGATACTTCTGTTTATAAAACACACATGCTATAGCTTATACAGTAGGCTACTTGCATGAAGCTAACCCATTTCGATAACAGACAGGGACCAAAAGAATCTGGAGAAGACTGCGTAATAAGCTCCATGATTTTATTCTTCAGAAAATAAGACTACTATTGGTGTAATAAAAAAAAATAAAAAAAAATGGAATGATGAATAATGTGTACAAAATTTTAATCGAAAAACCAGATGGGAAAGACTACTTGCGACAGATGGGAGAATAATAGTAGAAAGATGGGAGATAAGAGATGGGAGAATCATAGTAAAACGAACTAAAAATAATTCATATGGCTCACGACAGGGACCGGTGGCGGATTCTTGTGAAAACATTAATGGCCTTTCAGGTTCCAAACAGGCGGGAAATGCAATTAACTTCACCATTAGGACTCTGCTCCATACAGTAGGTTCGCTGGAATCGAGAAAATCAGGATTATAACACCACCTAGACATCAGGACGTCATGTGGAAAAGGGAACAGACCGTTGCAATACCACTCTCTTATTGAAAGCAAGTAACGATTCCACATTCATGGTTATTTAAGGACACTTTACAGAAGTAAAACAAAGCACGTTCTATAAACCAAAAAAAGGTCGTTATTCAGAGACCAGCCAAATGCTAAACCTGACATGAAACCTTCAGCTTGAAGACCGATGATGCGATGATGACTGTCACGATCGATAGGTCTATTTATATAGTAAAACTTCGGCAGGGGAGTGGGATGGACATACAGCTGCATAATTAAAATATGGTGGTTAATTTAGCAAGTTGCAATATACTTTACGCAACATAAATTAAATAACACTACGACTGACTTCTGTGATCTCGTGAACTACCAATGTGGGGGATGTATAAATACATTTTTAAAAACCACGCAAATGGTGTAACTGAAAATTGACCTGACTTTTACTACTAAATTCACTGACATTTACTAACAACAGTGGTCCAAAACCTGTAGACCGAACATCCACAAATACATACGCGCAACAAGCATTGTTCTTTTGATCTTCATTAAGTTGCATAAAAATAAGCAGCGTGAATAATGGGTTCTGTAGTGAGAGTACTATATACAACGTAATTGGTGCTTCGTTTGTGCCCAATAGGATAGGAACGTGACATGTTGCATACAACAAAAATACTTTTCAAACACACAGGGGAACTTACTTTTGTACTGGTACAACATTCAGGATAGAAGGTGGAATCAGAGTGAGGTTTTGAGAGACGGAGCCGCGACGTATTACTACGCGACAATTTATCACGGACATTTGATCACGCCGACAAATTATCACACCGACCCTTTATCACAGTAACAATTCATCAGAGCGACATTTTTTCACAGCGACGAATTATCACACTGCAAATTAAAGGGATGCTTATCAGTTGGAAGCAAGCCTTTCCAATTTGATAGTTTGAGACAATATTATTCTAGGGATTTAAGTGATAATACGTAAATATAAATGAACATAACAAACCTTTGGGCCAGCTCCAAATTTCGGGTTTTGGCCATTCAACTGAGGTATCAACTGGTATCATCCAAACGGAGGGTGATATAAACATTTTATTCACACATTCGAGTTTGTGAACCTATTCCCAATGAAAATCTATCAATTATTTCAGGCAGGAAATTGATGCCGACCAGTGTTACCCAGTGACGCAGCTCACATCCCAGAAAAACTAGCTCCTCTTTCAGATTTTTTAATTATATCTGAAATATCGCTATCAAGGCAAAGTAAAAACTGACACAAGTGGATGCTTGCAATCTTCCAAGTACAGCTGCGTGGGTACTCTCCCGTTCCTGAGTCAAGATACGACGGGATTAGAAACCATATCGTGAAAGTTGATAATGCCGTAGTCCAAGACCTGACATCAAAAGAACAACACGGCATAAAAGAATTTTCACGTGTCATATTTTAAACCAATTTTAACACAAAAGCACATGGCTGTCTTCAGATTACCCAGAACTGTCTGACAAAGTTGTGAAGTACCTGATCACATTTCCCACAACATAGGCATGTTTCGGAAAATGGATTTTCTGCATCTTTTTGCACTGAAATTTAAACACAAACACAAGCGCGATACATAATACAAAAACGGATCTAAGGTTGCAACGTTTATAGCGTCGTCCAGACTTCCAATCACTAAAACCTGCAAAAGGCAACGGCTATCTCATTAAATGACAATACAATAAATATGCAAGTATACTTTCTGTAGACTGAATAAATTACTAAGTCTTGCACATATGTGTATACTATTTTTCAAATGTAAGTAAATGCTCTTGTGATTAAATGCAATACAAATTCATGTAAAAGTGTTTCTGAATTCATAGTCTTTTTTGTCATTACGTTGTTTCTCCGTCAACGGATGCTAATAGTACAACCATCCCGATGGGGTCAGCGAAATTCTTTGCCATCAAGAAAGAGAGCCTCACACTGTAAAAGGCTGGGGACCACTGTTTTACTACAATGCTTGAAATTAATTGTAAACACCAATGACATATTTTTAGAGGTCTTATTAATATTGGGTACAGGTCCGCCCGCCCCTTCCCACTGAGGCAGACAGTTCTTTCTTAGTCATTCGTGTCACTCAAGCAATTATGACAGGAAAATATGGGTCGTTTCCGTTCTCTGTGCAGTGTACATGGTACTAATGCAAGAACTCGAGGCACTGCACCCGGTATTAATGTGAATATTACACCACGGATTTACCGGTACACAAGGCACACACAAATTGCACACAATTACATATTGAACATCGTATAACAATATATACTTAGAAGACCTGCGATGATATATCGACGGCGTCGAAACGCGTAAGTCAATAGTAAAAATACTTGTGTGTAAAAAGGCTGTCCCTTATTGTGACATAAATGTGAAAATGAAACAGCAATGTATGGTAGGAATAAACTGTACTCAGTATTCGCCGTCCCTCTACACCTTTTTACACTCCCAGCATATGTCAAATTCACCATCGTTTACCTCAACGGACGCCAATAACGAGTTTCTCTGCCTTTTCGTCTTTATTTTCCTTTACTACTTGCTGCCTTTCTTTCTGCGGCAGAAGTTTTTGATTCTCTTTTTCAAATTTCTGTACCAATTTCGAATCTGTCAGCACTCTCGTTTCTTGTTGTCTTGTCTGCGATGTACAGGGATGTGGGCTGACATATTCGAAAATATATACACGCGTCTCGTTTTACGCGATTTCGTTTTGTGAGATTTCGCTTTAACGCGACTTGAAAATTTACACCACTTTTCGAATTCAAGCGATGATTTTCGGTTTAATGCGATTTGGCATACACGATCCGTGGCGCAATTATCTTCTGTAGGAGGCTAGAAGAAAGTGACGTCACTGTCACGCCATCACTGATTATGTCGGTGATATAATCACGCGGTTCATTTAGTTTCCTCTTCAAGAACATGGCTGTTCTTAGCAACATGAGTGACAAACGTAAATCTACATCACCTAGTGCAATCTAAGTGAAAAATCGGCGAAAGACAATCGGCAATGAAGAGAAATTAGACGCCATAAGCCGACTTGAAAAAGGTGAATGAATTGTTTACGTATGCCGTAATGTTAGACTCGCTCATAGTAACGTACGTACAATTCATGATAATGCTGATAGAATTAAAGAAAGTGCTAAGTCAGGAACTAAAGTGTTTGTTTGTGTAGCAAGACTACCACAGTCCTATAGGAATGATTCGTACTGGATGTGACACTCACACATTTATTTTGCTTTAGAAATAAAGAAATAAATATATCGTACAGAAATGTATGTATACTGTATAGAAATGTATATATACTGCACAAACAGTACATATATACTTTACAGGTCCGTATGTCCACTAGCGGTATAGTCATACATTGTACAGGATAGGTTGTCAGTCTCCTAAACCCCAGGAAATACACTGTTTTAAATGGGAATTTTGTGTTTGATTTGCGCGACTTTTTTTAGGAATGTAACCCTGGCGTAAAACGAGAACTGCCTGTACTTCTGGCTGTAAGCACTGGTGAAAAGTATCTGCTGTACTACCTGCAGTCTCACCTAAAGTTATCGCTGCTTGCGTTTCTGTCATCACTCCTGATGTTGCTTCTCGTACTGTGGTTTAACTACGTGAATAAATTATTCCGGAAGAAAATAAGCAATCAAGAAGTTTAATGGGACTGAAAGCAAATATGTCACAACTCGTGAAACCACTTACAGCATCGACCACAGCAGCTGAGGGATCCCAAGCTTTCGCATACACACCTCCAAATACCACCCAAATTCAGAAAACTTTTCCACTTCACCCATCCTCTCCAAAAGTACGACTTGTATGTCAGATGGCACACCAATTTCAAAACAGTCTCTGTACCGCTCACCTGCAGCGCAACGAAAGGAGGTACGTACTGCCCAATGATAGACACCATGCCACGACCCTTACAGTTTCATATCTTTAGCAGTTAGCTTAACTCAAAACATCCCTCTTTCCACGCCGTGCTGTCAAACCTTTTTGGTCTGTAAATCGGCTGGAGACCGATCTCATCAGAACTGCAGATCGTGGACATTTGTCCCAGAGGCTGTGTGCACCCAGTAAGCGGGAGAGGTAATAGTCGAATTTACTGGCTTCATCGAACGACAGAACGATACAACTTGAGCAAGTGGAACACCAACACTTTTGTGGACGCTCGGAAAACCCCAAACCAAATCCTTTCCTGTCATCTGCAACCCGCAATTAATTGTACAAGTTTCATGTCGTTAGTAAAAGTAACCTGATATACATGGCTGCAGACATCTTTGTGAGTCCATATCCCATGTTGTACAGATTTACTAGATGGATTCTCTGCTTAACTAACTGTAGTATGTTGTCCAGACTTCGGTATACTTGCATTAGACAGTACCACCACGGCACGGCGCGTCTTCACGTTGCGGATGGAGGTGACAGCTACCAGATACGGTTAGCGGCCGAGAGCATACTGAATAAGAAGTCGCGGACAGCCAACAAGGGGTTATCTTCCAGCGTGGGAATTGGTTGAGGGGTTAACAATTCCTCACCATAAAAAAACATGTTAAAATGTTACACGGGAACTCGGTCTTTGGAACGACAAAACCAAATGAAAATGGACATGAGATTTGAACCTAGGATATGAAGAGTCTTTAGCTCGGCGTCACTGAAGACAGTTGCAAGGATGTTGGTGAAGTATAGGATATATTTAGTGAGAGTGCAGGAGGTCAGATGGGACAAGGTTGGCACTGAACCAGCAAAGTATTATGTATTTTTAAGGACTGGATATTCAGAACATAAAGAAGTCATATCAGCTATTAAGAAATTAGAGTTTTTTAGTCACAGGATGTCATACAAAGGGATAAGAGGTAGCTGGTGTGACGCTATTCTGAATGTGCATACCCTAACTGAAAATAAAAGCGACAGTTTCTACGAGAAATTAGGGCAGACATTCGATCCGTTACCTAACACTCATAATAATTCTATTAGGATATTAAAAGCAAAATTATAGAGAAAATATATTTTCAAATACACAAGTGGGAACGACAGTCTACGTGAAAAGAGTAATGACAATGGTGGTCGAGTAGTAGATGTTCCCACATCCAAAAATCAAATCAATAGGGCTGTACATCAGCTATTTATAGACTTCAGGAAGCCTATGGTTTCAGTTTGGAGGTAGGATTTGTATAATATTCTCGCTAAGCTTTATATACCAATGGTATTAGTTAGGTTAATTAAAATGTGTTTAAGTGGTACTTTACAGTAAAGTCAGGACAAGCAAACATAGGTCTCGTACGTTTCCTGTTTTGAATGGTTTCAAATAAGGAGAGTTGATTGCCACCTACTTTAAACTCTGCTTTGGAATATGCCATTAGGAAGGTCCAAGTACACCAGGAGGGAATGAAACTGAATGGGACACAGCAGCTTCTGGTCTACGGTGAAGATGTTAATTTATTGATCGAAAACATACATACTATAAAGAAATCACAAAAACTCTATTAATCGCGCAGGACAGGTACATGTGGAGGGCTGTTGTAATCACGGTAATAAACAATCTGGTTTCATAAAACGCGGAAATTTCTTGACTAGCTGAGGAGGTCCTAACTTCTTAAGAAAGACAGTGCTTCATGGTGTTAGTTACTTAGTTAGTTAGCTGCCTTGGTAGTGTTTCTGGCACAGACAATGTTTTAGTCACAGATGCTATGGGCATTCCATCTACTTTAAATGCTTTAACAGGAAACAACAACCTTCTTCAGACCTTAATATTATATATATTCCGTGAAGCTGTTACACACATATAAGTTAATCTATACCAACTACTGGCCGATCCCAGTGGCCGCGCGGTCTAAGGCCTGGGTCTACGACCGCTCGCTTGCTGGGATTGTGGGTTCGAATCCCGCCTAGGGCATGGATGTCTGTCTCTTGTGAATGTTGTGTGTTGTTAGGTAGAGGTCTCTGCGATGGGCTGATCCCTCGTCCAGAGGAGTTCTACCGAGTGTGGTGTGTCTAAAAAGTGTGATCGTGAAGCCTCGAGAAATGAGGCGGCATAGGCCCCCAAGGGGCTGTCGAGCCATAGGGAAAAAAATACCAACTACTGCATACAAATTACATATGTTCATTCCATATACTCCTACATGTTTCGGCTGACATTCTCAGCCATCATTAGGGAGTCCTCTTCCATAGGCGTCTATAACTCCTATACGCTCATTGAATGGTAAAATATACACACATATATTTTTTTTGCCATTCAATGACAAGCTGCACGCTGCGTAAGTCTATAGAAGAGGACTCTCTGATGATGGATGAGAATGTCAGCCGAAACATGTAAGAGTACATAGAATGAACATATGGAATTGGTGTGCAGTAATTGGTATAAATAAACTTATATATATTTCTTCAGACCATTTAGAGCGTTATATTTTTTCAGTCGTGATTAGGGAACACAACTACGAGAGAAGAAAAAAATGTTGATTAAGCACAATACGTTCTGGAGTTTATATAGATTATTTTCCCTCATAGTGCCATTTTCCTATATCAACAAAAAATTCGCACATCCCCGTTTGACGCCAAGTACAAGTTAAGATGTCTGTATGCCCCGCCTCATCGACAGTTTTGTAGTTTTGTTTCCTCAAAAATCTGACAACGGCAGCAACTTAAAATTACAGTATAGCATTACACGAAATAATTTCGTGGACGCATGATTAGATGTAAGTATAATAATCCTTATTTCTTACAGGAAATTAGGCTGACTACGAGTATTATCTGTGTAATTACGGTATATGTAAAGGTGTCCGCAACTGCAGCGCTTTTGAAGTCGGATGGCAAATATGCATGAAGATTCTGGAGGATTTGTTCAACATGAAAAATCACACGTCAGTACCACAGTTTTGTCACTACGAGTGCTGCATTACCACCACTATTCAATTAAGTACGATGCAATTCTTTATGAGGTATCGGTTTGCTTCACCCTTACCTGACTAAAAAAAATCATGTCACAATTTCCTAAAACATTGAAGATCATACTCACATTATGATTCAGTCACTGGATCATGATTCAAGCCTATTACTTCAAAACACAGTAATGATAAAATATTTACCAAAATTAGAGTTATAAACAGTACAGCCATGATACTGCAAGGGCCATAAATTTAAATAACAATAAGCTTTTTGTGCACATCGCATAAAATGAAAGCACAATGGGACATCATGTCTGTCCACACATTTAATCTTCGAAACTAAAGAAAGGATTTCTATTAAAATTGCCTTTAAAGTCTACCGCCGTACAAACGTAATTTTGGTTCATATCATCCCGTATAAAACACACTTTTACGTGGAACTCAGAAATTTATAAAGTTTGTATAAAAAAACTTCTCACAATGATACACAATGTAAACGTCACCAATTTCCACTTCAAGCATTTTTCGATGTAGTGATATTTAATGAAATAAAACGATGGATTGAGAACCAGTAACCTGTGTAACATTGAAAAACTGTTATAGATAGAAAAACAATGGCAAAATACGTAGTATGAATGACTCCGTCAGAGCAGATCTGTATTGCAGCTTAACGGAAGAAACTAATGACAATCATTTGTTTTAATTTCCGTTGTTCGAGTCAATACATCGTTACAATATGGAGAGAGCAGCAACATTATATATACGTTACTGGAAGAAAATAAGTAGCAACAACTATGAATAACTGACGTTCTATTGTAAGGTAATGTGAATTACTATATACAATACATCCATTCAGAATTTAAATATTAGTTCACATGAATAGTGATTGCAAATATCAATCGATAATAAAGAACTGTTCAAGGCAAAGAATTCAATATATTAAAAAAATATCACACACAGTACTTAAGGAAGTGATATTACACTCGTACATCTATCTAATTCTATAACGAAGGCAAGCACCTTTAATTTCCGTGCTATGAGATTGACATCAGCAATAAATGAAGTCAAGAGCAATGAGGAACGTAAAATGGCACAGAACGGATTTGTAAAATAACTGCAGTGCTATACATTTCCACTAAGAGACTGCATTTGTCAGCGAACTGGAGGATACCACGGTTCGATATAAGTCCATGCCTTAAACTTGACTGTTCTTAAAACGACATGAAAAATATGGCACTCTAAACATATTACGTTATTCGAGATTTGAGGATCTCACAGCGGTATTTAAAAAGATTAAAGTCTTCTGTAACACAACGCCATGTCCAATGGTTAACAGTTAACGATGTTTCGTAAGAGCTTGCTGCCTCCATCACTAGTACCCAAGATGGTGGCAGTAAGCACCTACAAAACGATGGTAAATATTTACCAGTCGATAAAGGCGTCATAACCCGTAAGGCCTGAATCTCCACATTACTTTATAACTTTATAAGATTTTCTGCGCCCGGGGCAAGCTATTTAACTGTATTAATGGAGACTTATATAAAAAAATACATATACGTAGGCCGTTCAAATTTAAACGAGAATTTAGTTCCCTTTCGAGCACAAATCAATTTGTATGAACGTGCTTGCGCAGACAAGTTATAACATGTTTAAACTTGCAACCCGCACTAGGCGGATCCCTCTCCACCTCAACCATAAGGTGCAATCAAGATGGCAGGGAAAGCAGTACCCAGCAGTGTTGCGCAGCGTATAATTATCAAATTTCTCACGAAGGAAGGTGTCATTCCTTCTGAATCTTTACCAGGCTTCAAGCACAGTTTGGGGATGAATGTTTGTCGCAGCCAAGGGTGTTCAGTTGGGCAAAATCATTTCGAGAGGGACGAGACCGTGTTGAAAATGAACCTCACGCTCGGCGACCAAGAACTTCTGTCAATCCAGACGTTTTGAAAATTGGTGAACTTTTGGGTTAATCGTCGCATAACTGTTCTTGAACTGTCATAGGAAGTAGAAACTAGTGTAGGGAGTGTTGAAGAAATTCTGCACAACGAGTTGAAAGTAAAGTGAGAGCAAGTTGGGTCCCACGGCTCCTGACACCGGAGCACAGTGAAAGACGTTTAGTGGCCGTTACTCAACTTTTGCAACGAGACGAGAAAGGAGCTGAATTTTTGGACTCAATTGTGACCTGTGAAGAGACCTGGGTCCACTACATCACTCCTGAATCAAAAAGAGCAAGCAAGCAGTGCAAACACACCCATTCTCCACCCCACAAAAGAGCGAAAGCAATTTTTTTCAGCGGGGAAGATCATGGCTACTGTGATCTGGGATTCAAAGGGTATCATGACTTTCTCACTGGTCAAAAGACCATCAATGTGCAGTACTATTCAACTCGCTTGAATGAAAAAGTGAAGCCGGCAATTCGCTCAAAGCGAAGAAAAATGCATGATTCAGTTTTCTTCGTCCAAGACAACACTCGTCCTCACACTGCGGCTTCAATGATGGCAACTCCACTGAAACTGAAGTGGGATGTCCTTCCTAATCCACCGTACAGTGCAGACTTAGCTCCATCTGATTATCATTTGTTTGGACCAATGAAGGGGGTTTGAGGAGGCAAGAGATTCCGGAATAATGATGAGGTCATTGCAGCTGTGCAAAGTTGGATACACGAGCAACCGAAAACCTTCTTTGAAACTAGAATTAAGAAGCTTCCAGAATGTTGGCACACTACATTGAAAAGTAGTGTGTAATACTTTTCCATTTTATTGTGAAAAAATTTTTTAGAAACGAATTCTCGTTTAAATTTGAACGTCCCTCGTATTTCTTACGTATTTTAGTTTACCACTTTTTAATTTTGCGCCCTTTTACCCACTACGCTAGGGGCTAGTGCTCCATTTGCCCCACCCTTGTTACGGATCTGTCCTCTATATAGTAGGTACAATAGCTCAACACAATTTCAGAATATTAATAACTTCACGCACCAGACAGCTTCTTAGGAGACTAACCGTCGTTGAGCTAGTAAACAAATTTCCCGCCTCTTATAGGAGCCAATGAGTCCTAACCGTGTTTAATGGAACTTGACACTATCTTTTCGAGCCAGATGAACACAGTTATTTATTTACGGTTCATTTTACTACTATACTTCCGATACACGCCTAGGTCAAGAAGTCACAGCTTCCGTTGTGTTTTTCCGATTAATTCCACAGCTCCAGAAAGGTACAGCGATATGAATTTAACTTGGGCGAAAACAGTTTACTTAAAAAGTTAACATCCCGATGCTTTGCACTGTCGTGACGCGTCTGACTCATTTCGAGAACTTGGTTCAAATCTCGACCCAGGATGGGTGTTGTGACTTGAGAATTCCTACTGATTAGTCCCTCCAAGTAAATGAATATCTTCAAATAAGTCATAACAATCTACTCTACTACACCTCGATATTTGATATTTAAAGGGCTTACACCTTTCATTGGACCCTGTGATCGCAGAACTTGATACAGCGTCATAAAATAACCAAGAACCAACCAATAAAGGTTTAGACATGGTGTACTTCTGCTTTACATGTTTAAACGAGTGACTACAAACTTAGTGGTGTGAGAAAGGCACCAAAAATTGTATCTGGGGCAACAGAAAATGCTGCAGGCTGTGGAAGGGAAATTGCAGAAAACCTTCACCTAAAAATGGATACGGTTTGTTCAATAATGAGATATTGCATGTTCCACACAAACAGTATAAAGGAACGAGAAAACATTATTATTTATTTTCCGTGCCATATGCCATATGAACATATGCAGCGTGTCATGCAAGTTGTCAGTCGTAAATAGTAAATTATACATGTAATGTCATTTCACAGTTAGATAACAATATTTAGTATACTACATATTGTTATATACTACATATTGTTACCTACTACATATTGTTACCTAACTGTGAAGTGACATTCATTACATGTATAATTATACATGGTCGTAAATGGTAAATTATAATTTACCATTTACGACTGACAAGTTGCATGCCACGTTGCATGTTCTCAAATACTGTAGCTCCCTGAAGATGGCTACGTTTTGTAGCCGAAACATGTAGAAGCATAACTAAATACTGTGTAGTTAGTTGGAAATAAAGTTGTTTGCAACAAGAACAATATTTCTCTTCATGTCGAAGAGTAAATTAACTTCCTCGACACAGGCGGCAAAGTAGGGGCAACTGTAGGCCTACAAGAATATCGTACATAACAAATTAAAACTTCTTTACGAAACCGTACCTGCATGTAAGCACATACACACAAAAGAAATCATATCCCACAGCAAATGAAGTCCTTACGTATCCTTATCAATATAATTAAATTCGCCCTCGAAGACCAAGACACAATGCAACATCCACGGATTCATAGTCACTGCTAAATGTTTCACTACTTGAAGATTCAAGTGTTCTGGGATGTTACGCCGTGTTAATTGGTAAACATTTAACACCATTTCGAAGGAACTAAAATAAATCGAAAGATCGATAACTATTTAACAATCGACACTGCGTAATATCCCAGTAAATGTGAATCAGCAGCACCACCGCTGTTATAAACTCAAATCTCGCAGTGTTCCACCACTTTTGTGATAGTTTATTTAACAACCACTTATTAACTAGACTTGATTATACAGGATCGAAAGAAATTTTCGTAATTAATAAATGGGAAAGGTCGTGGCACAACTCGGCCGTGGTTTATTTCATGACACTGAACTGGCTAAGGAAATCCCATGAGAAACCTCAATCAAGACTGCGGTCTCAGGAAAGCGATTTGAAACCTGAAACTACGAATAGGAAGTGAATATTCCATAATGGAAACGAAAAAGGTGTACACAACACTGTGTTTCACATCGATACCTCACAACCATGCTATACTTTTGATGACACAGCACAAAAACCTTCTACGCTGTTTTCCATCATAGACAATGCAGTACAGTAACCATTGCCATGGAACTAATATTCTTCATCGCAATTCAATGTTGGTATTTAAAATGTGTCAATGCATACTACGACATGAACGATCACAAAGGTGTAGTGGTCTCCAGTAGCACATTTCATGTACCATTTTTCATGAAAATGCGCCAATCCGCTCAAAAATTACAGGGTGGAGAGACACAACATCATGGGAAATTTTTAAATCGCATCAGCAACAATTCACCCGGATTCTGGTTACATGGGCTATTACATCATGCAGGCTGGTGGAGACAAACATTTTGGAGAAACTTTTGCCTCTGTCTACCCTGAATATCGACAGAGCAGATTCCTCCGGAACGTTGGTAACAACCTGTTAGACCTCACGGCGTCTAACCCACAAGACATCCAAATATTCATTGCCATGAAAAAATCTGATGTATTTTAGAAATCCACACGTTCATCTCGATAGGCTGAGTGTTTAGAAGTGAACTAGGGTGACTTAATAGAAACGTATAATTGTCTCACAACAAAATTCACAGACACATAATACTTAAAACTATTTTTTATACTCTCCATTCCGTGCATTGTCGGTAATCAACTCACAATACTCAGTCCAACAAAATGCACTGTATTGTTCCCAGATATGTTACATTACAATATCACATTGAAAACTCCTACATGTTTCGATCCCTCATGGGATCATCATCAGGGTATCACATTAAAGTAACACTGCACAAAACCGAACCAGCAATCCATGTACTAATAATAATATTTTAAGTGTTTATTCGTGTTTATATTTTAATTAATTTAATGTTCTTTAACATTAATTTCCAATATTCTAGAATCCATTGTACAACAAACGCCTACATTTTAACTGGTTGACTTTTTTGCATCTTTTTATTTTGTACATGGATTGCTAGATCGGTTTTGTGAAGTGTTACTTTAATGTGACTCCCTGCTGATGATCCCATAAGGGATCGAAACATGCAGGAGTGTTCAACGTGATATTGTAATATAAAATATCTGGGAACAAAACAGTGCATTTTGTTGGACTGTGTTGCGAGTTGATTACTTAAAACTATGTTTGAATACCAGAATGATACACAGGACCGAAGGGTTAAAATTTTAATTAGCAATCTCCAGATTTAAAACTTTCACCAACAGACAAGATTGAAATATCCAAGGTCATAAATCTGGTACTTCTGATTTAAGAGCAATGAGGGCAGACAGGATTGAATTAGTCCACTGCCATAAATTTGGTGCCTCTGATTTAAGAGCAATGAGGAATTGTGATTGTGATTACGTTTACGTAAGGAAAGTCACGTTTACTCACTTCGTCTGTGACCTGGCCTGCTTTGAGCTGAAGCTCCTGCAATTCTGACCGGGGAGCACCATTCTCCGGGGCGGATGTTGCGTTCGTCGGCATCTTGGCGCAAACTGGAAAAACAAGAGACGAAAGCCCTTGAGTAAGACATTAACAATCAGCATCATAATCTCAACTCGGAGAACTACAATGCACCAGAGCCAACTGCGACAAACTACTGAATACATCTTAAAACTACTCACATTTGGCGTCGTACTCTTTAGGATGTGTACGAAACTGTACATTTTTCTACTATTGTCACGACTACCATAATTTCACATGTCAAATTTAAACAGTTACTGTCATTAGAGTACAAGATTTCATGCGTTCATCATACTTTCTTAGGCCGTATTTATCTAAAACTCATTTAAAGAGAGGTCGTGTGAGGTAATAGCAGAAGTATTCCGTGTAGATAGATGTACGGCCGAATCAAATTGTTTTATTTCTTTCAGTTCTAAATATTTTGCATATTATTATCATTATTATTATCGTCGTCACTATCATCAGAACGTTTTACGTAAGTACAGACTCTGTTAAAGTTAAATTTGTCGGACATAAACCTTACGTCTGCGATTGCAGCCTTACTCTATAAACAACAGCTCGTGGCATGTGTAAACCTGTTCCCTATCTACTCCGTACAAAATTTTGCATGCCTGGCTTCAATGATTCATCAGTTATAGCCACCAAACCGAAGGCTAATTACATACGCCTACGAGAATTACGCAGGCGGAAACATTTTGTTTCCCCTCCACATAAGGAAAGATCTTTCATAGAGTCGTATACTTTTCGAAGATGGATTAAAGTAAAAAGTTCACATTCTTAGATTGAACAGCGGAAGTTTCGTTCGTAACTCGTAAATTTGTGCACCCAACATGTTGTTATAACCAATTATAGACAACTGTAAAGTATGACGGGATGGCCTGAAACGCGAAACTTCCAGAGCACATTTAATGAAAACTGGTCAACAGGTTAAAAAATTAAAATGGGTGTACATGGACATACACAGGTAGAATGGTAATATATAAGACCACTTGAATTTCTTAAGAAATGAATGTAGGCTAAAATTAATTCAAGGAACAGGATGAGGGCTTAAACTCTATACTTTGGCTCAGGGAAGGTACCAATGGTGGGCTCTTGTGAAGAAGACGGAATAGACTTCCGTCTTCATGGAAATTTCGTGACCAGCTGAACGACTAATAACTTCTCAAAGACGATTCTTGATACGCGGAGTAAGTTAATAAAGGTTCCTGTCGAACGAAATCCCCATACTTAAAACGGTGTCATGTACTGATTCCGACTTAGAGGTAATTAAAAATTACCAAGATGAACAGCCGTCGGTGGCAAGATATTCATAAAATTTTACGGGTCCAAAGACTAATGTACATATCAGTGATGTGCGTAATGTCGATATCTTTGCACAAAGTACATAAAATTAACGCTTCATAGGGAAACAGGGCGTCTGCAAGTTTCATATCCAACACTAATCGACTGAGGTTCACACAAAACTCCGTAGAAAGAATTCGAGTTCATTTCGGTCCGTGAAACTCACAGTAAACTTTGTTTTTAATCTTTCACAAACAGCTCACCGTTTAAAAATTTGTGGCCTTGACATTAAACACATACCTCTTACCGAAACATATTCCAAGTGGTGTTCATTTACAAAATACAAGTTTAACTGATGATTATGCAGTGTGTGAACGGTGCATCACGTTTTTAGTAAGCTGTAACAACGCATTAGCTCAAATCCCGCAGTAGGTGTTCTCAGTCGGGGTAAAGGGAACGGGGAGCATGGGTGCCCACTCACACCATCTAGTGCTGAGATTAAGAATGAGTGCAGCTATACCCCTCGTACGCCTGCATGGCGTGGACAGGGTTACCTTTGTAGGCGTGTTCGCAGTCACGAGAAGCCCTTATTACCATCGTCATGTCCGTCCGTCTATCTGTGTCTGTCCGTCTGGTCTGCATGTACCAGCGCGGCTCGCGCTGTACGAATTTCCGTAAAATTTTAAATTGGAGACTTTCATTAAAATCTGTCGAGAAAATCCAAATTTGGTTAAAATCGGGCAAAAATGTCGGGAACTTTACATGAAGACCGAAGTACGTTTAATTGTTGTCGGCGACATTATATCGCCATACACGCGCTCTCTTAGACTGAAATGATACCAGGCTGTTATTCTGTCTGTATCAGTGCGGCTCACACTGCACGGATTTACGCGACCTTTAACACTCAGAACTTTTACGAAAATCAGTCAAGAAATTCCAAATTTGGTTAAAATCGGGAACTTTACATCAAGACCTGAAGTACGTTTTATTGTTACCGACGACATTAAATCGTCATAAAAGCGCCCTCTTCGTGTGATATGGTATCTGGCTGTTAGGATAGCCGAGGGGGTATAAACATCATGCGAACGCGTCACAGTGTTAGGTTATATGTAAAATTCCTATCTTGTTTAATTTTTGGAGTTTCCAGACAGTGGAATAGGGCAATGTAACACGTTTCTGTCACAAATTGCATGGAAAATGGGTCAATAACAGTAGGCTATTCCTTCTTTTGTGCCGCGAAGGTTTCACAGACAGGCCTACTTCCCAAGAAGTTACAAATGGTGTAAATATTTTCTCACAAGCAGAACTACCTGTTCTTCACGCAGCATACGGTTCATTCACTCCTCAATGGGCTTACCATAAAATATTGGAACTCAACGTAAAAAGACAGAATAACAAAACAATACAGTAAACGTAAAATATCTGCATGAGAGCTTCCTTCATTTCCAACAATCACAAAAACGACCCCGGTACGAAACTGTGAAGGTACAACCAACACATTTTACGTGGCCGAAATTTGACAGCTAAATTGCATTAACAATTTATTTATAGTGCTTTTCGGCATCATATCAGCATACAGATAGAGGCATTTTAAGTAACATTAGATCTAGGGTAAAGTTAGGTAATATCGTGATATAATTGTGCTGGCTTCGACATGGCATTACAGTGCGAAGCTAGGGAACATTTCTGGCCCAATATGGCTGCCATGTAGTAGCCCCGTAGCCTCTTAGTGTGCAGAACGGTGCCGCAGAAAAAAACACATGTGGACTTCCAGGCTTCGAAAGACAAACTAAAGCGTGAAAAGGGGCAAGCGCTTAAATGAAAACAGTATTACTAATTTCGCACTTTGCATTCGTGTAATATGCAATATAGAAAGGCGATATATGAAAGTGATGTCACGGAAATAAATGTTGGATTTCTTTTACCACAACCATGCCCGGTGTGACTTAAGAATGGCCGTAGGAGGCTTAGGTACTTTTTTATGCAGTTTGTTTGCCTCCTGCTAGTACGTCGAAGGAAAGGCGAAAAAAGACGTGCCTACAGCGTTTTAAACTCCCAAAAAATGCTGTGAACAGGGTAGTTTACGCCAATTAAGAGTGTATACAAAGCAGCCAAGGAATGGAGTGCCATGAGGCAGAGTGAAAGATAACGTAATTCGTCACTTGCCTCAAAATGGGTTTACTGCTCAAGGAGACATGCCGATCAGCATCCCTAAACTTGGTCGCCCATTCACCCCATCAAAATATGTTGAATTGGGGCTGGTTAAATGTGTAATTGAAATGCAGGAATTGGGAATTGGAGTAAATGTGACCCACATAAAACAGCTCGCATTGCAGTTGTCAGAAGTCGCTTCCTCGAAATCTCCGCTTCAAGGAGACATAGCAAAAGCAGCGGTCCTTTAGGTGGTAATCTTTCAAACAACGTTATGGACTGCCTTTACCACCAACTGCACTTTCCACGTTAGGCCTATGTGCTTCAACACCAGATTCTTCAATCCAAACTGGATACACCAAGCCTACCTTCAACAAGATCACAGAAAACTTTGATAGTATCCTGTCTTTAGCAAAATGCAGTGAACTCAAAACTGACAATCGTCGCAGAAACAGTGCTCCTACGGCAAAAATTCTTATTACACCACTGCCCGAAACAAACTGCGGGGAAGACAGAAGACATCTGATGCAGCAGATACACCTTTAAGTGGACAAGCAAATACAAACTGAAGTAAGCATTCCACAACGAGTGCTGATCCAAATGAGACGATTTATCTTTTGTGCTGTGGATCTTAATCAGAAGATGCAGCAGCTCGTAACGGTGCTCAATGGATACAACGCACGCTTTGTAACAGAAGGTGACATGAACAGTGTGCAGACATTGAGATTCTCCACAGTTCTAGTGTAAGGGAGAGGGGGGCTAGTTGGCTACAGGGGTAAGTTGGCAAAATGGCCATAACTCCCAAAGATGGCGCAGGATAGCAGCACTGGCAATTTGTACTGTTCAATGACTTCTCCTGAGAGCGGTCAGCAAGTATCAGAGCTTTATGAGCTATGACTGAAGCGTGGTGTAGTGTTTTATTTTTTCCACCGCAGGAAGTAATTTTGTATCGCTGTATAAAATGTTTTGTGTTTAAAGTTTGGTTACAGCTACATGTGACATTGTGCCACCCATGAATGGTACCTCCTTTTGGCTAACATTGGAGCTAGAGAGAATTATAAACTTCTATTGTGTTTGAGGATGATACAGTCCAAAACATAAGAAGGTGGCGACGGGACAGGTCGGCACGCTTAACGTGGGGCATGTTGGCTCACTGTGTCAACTTGCCCCGCTTTCGATTAGAAACTTGTTGGTTAATTATTTTCCAGTGTGATATTTTCTGTCCGGTTTAAGAAGCTAAATAATGCGTACATGCAAGAAGAGGTCATATAGGGGCAACATACGTCTGGAGCACTGCTACAAGCTGAGAGCTCTGTGAAAACGTGGAAGGTCAACAAGCAAAGCGGCGAAGGATTTTCAGATTTCTTTCCGTATTTAGGCAAGATACTGCAAAAGGGTAAGGGAGGGTGAGGTAAAAGCACCTCACCAACACTGTCATTGAGCACACCTCCATCCCTCTGGATAGATGACGAAGGAGCGTTTTGTAAGATATGTAAAACATTTCGTGGCACATGCTGAGACTTCTAAAGAGAGATCAGTAGTTCTGTTGCTGATTCGCATTTGGCCATACGGGCAATAGACTACTGCAAGCAGAATGGCGTGACTGTCCTCAGCTTCCCTCAACACTGCAGCCGTAACTCCAGCCTCTTGACAGGTCTGTCAACTGATCGCTTACGACGTATGTGAACCGAGCTTATGATGTCTGCATAACTAACCATACAGGCACAAGTGACAATATACGAAAATTCTTGTGCCGTCAACACACCTTCGCACCTGACTTCTTTTTACAGCAAATATCAAAGCAGGTTTCCAGTTTTCTGGAATTTACCTGTTCAGCGGCGATATCTTTCAAAATGAGGAATTTATGGAAGATTACGTTCACAGACATAGCTGCCCCTCCTATGGAAGCAGCAGCTTACAGTAGCAACAGCGAACGTCCTGCGATTTTGATGATTCTCCCAAACGATCATCGTCTGCTTCAAAAGTTGCAACACATCTTGCTACTCCAGAGGACATTCGAAACCTTCCTAAATTGTACGCAAAAAGCTCAAGAATGTAAACAAGAACAAGAAAATAACTGTCATTTTGGCTGATACCTCTGTCAAAAATGCTTTGACACCAGTACAACAGAAGACTCGGAGCAAATGAGAGAAGAACTGGAACTGAAATATAAGAAAGAGGAGCGTGCCACGTATCTAAAGAGAGATTTACAAGAGCAGAACGCAAAAATACCAAAAAAAAATCCAAAAATGGAGGCGACACAGACGAAGAAGACTCAGAGGATACTTCCCACCTCTACTGTCTTGGCGCATCCAGAGAAATGTGGATTCAGTGCACAGAATGCAAGTTGCGATCACTTGAATAATGGACTGATGGCTCTCCCAACTGTGTTTGCTTAAATTGCCAATCTCGTGGGATTGGGATACTTTATTTGAAATGAAAACGTGTGTTGCTGGTGGTAGGCTAGTGCCATACTGATTTGCCTTTCCTTTTAATTTTCTTATTCAATTTAAGTAAATGTATTAAATTTTTTGCTGAAATATTACCATAATAACACCTCGCTGTTGCGCACAACCTGTATCTGACACCAGGTGCGCAATCAAAATTTTTCATTGGAGGAGGGGGGGGGGGGCTGACCCTGAGGTTATATATAATTTGTGTTTGATTTTAAAAATTATGTTATAAAAATCATGTCATAAGTATAACATAACACTGTCTGCAACTGCACTTATAAACATATAAATATAGCTACATATTCCACGACTCATCACAGTGTCCTATCTTTTTTTTTTAATTTTATTAATTTATTATTCAAAATTCTAATGTACCAGTCATCAGCTGATTTCAGTGGCTGATTTTGGCTGCAGGGTAACTCACGTAAAACCCTTGATATCATCGTATGTACAAAATCAGTGTTTTTTAAATTTCAGTTTTGGGGTGTTTGGGGGGGGGGGGCTGCAGCCTGGTAGCCCCCCGTTGGGTGCGCCCCTATCTGACACGTTTGTTCCATAAAACATTATATTAATCACTGTCTGTTACTTTTTTGACCTTGAAAAGTTGGCATCTTGATTTTCCACGTATTTTACCTTATGCCAACTTACCCCGTGTGTGGGGCAGGTTGGCACACGTGCAGAGGTTAGGGCAAAAGCCTCTCCCTCCTATTCCTTATGAATAGCGTCAAATTTGTGTAGGTCAGATTGTAGCCCAAGAGTGTTGCTAGCCATACGTGCCGTTACATTCAACTTAACAAGTACAGAGAAAATGTGAAAAATTATAAAGTGAAAAGTGTGCCAACTATCCCCCCTCTCCCCTACTGAATGTGGCAAGTCCGTGGAGCTTACGAGTAGGTCAGACGACAACTATGATGAGGAAATGTTGCTAAACCATTACCACGACAGTGCCATATCCAACACAATACTACTCAATACTGTTGCGGTGGTTCGTTTCAATTTCTGAATATCGGAGTTACTAAATCTGTTTGTGTTGCTTTGTATCTTTGAACAACCCTCTGGAGATCCTTATGTATTTAGAACCTAAGACAAAACAAAGTAATCACAAAATGACTTCTATTTTAATAAAAGTTATAACGATAAAACCAAAACTCCCCTTAATTTTTTCTTCTCCGAGTTTACTCTTATGTGTTACAGCAGACTACAGGTAAAAATATTAATCTGATGTACAGAAATTCTCATCCATGTACAACTTACTAAAATAATTTCTTGACCTCTATAAAGAAGACTGTTTAGCATTCAACAACGTAAATATAACATACGATGTCACCATAAAACAAGAGAAATAAAAACATAAAGCGACTACAAACTCAGAAGGCAGGGACAAATCAGCAGGACCGTAAAGTCACACTCACACAAGGACTCAGCGACACAAAAAGTGACAAGTTGTGCCTCAGCATTTGTATCGTGGTCTGAGGTAGTTTACGTATTACCGTGTTTCTTTTAGTCTGTAAAAAGACAAGAAAGTTCCCGGAAGAAAGGCCATAATCTGTAGTCCTATCACACAACATACATCAAAACAGTGTGCTGTTAGACACAAATGACAAACATATGTAAGAAGAATTTAACAGGCGTCTGCAGAAACCCGCTTAATGAAGAACTTCAAAACTCACAGGAACTCCGTAATTAAATTTGCACACTAATAGAGACGATTACGCAACCAAATTACGCAGGACGAGATGTTTTACTGAGAACATTGATTATGTCCGACTTGAGCTTTATGCAAAGACTGCATTATACTAGACCTACACATTCCAGCATTAAATTCCTCTTTCTAGTGCAGACTTCGCCTCCTTCAATAGAATGAATTCAACAGAACCGGTGGCGATATGTGGGCAAACTGGCACTTCAGTCACCGGATACGAATTTTTACACACAATATTATGCACTCATCCGCATGAAGTTCTAATGTCATAAAACGCGTTCAGTAAGAAAATATTCTTTACAGCAAAATTATTTTCTTTTTGATTAATCAGTGACGTGACGATGCAAGGGCCTAAGTATATAACACGGATGTATTCACTATGCCTATAACCAGCAGTAGTAAGTCTGAATCGACTGTTCTTCATTCGTCGTCTACTTAACAACGCCCGCCATTGCATTTGTCGAATGACAAGATGATCTAGGCGAAACTGATAGGAAAAGACATGTAAGGAAGCGATCGTAGCCTAATTTGCTGTACTATCCCGCTATTTCCCTACATGTACTGAGGATACAGAAAATCTCACACGGGCTAGTCAATTCTTGGGTCGAGATTTAAACCCGTGACCTCCCGAATACGGAGAAATTCGAATCACTCGACAAGGGATTTTCGGTTGGAAATGGACAAACATAAAGCTTACAGTACATCATTCATTCTGTAGTCTGTCTTACGACAGGTTCGTAGCCTCTTTCAAAGCGAGTTCTCCATAGGGTGCGATCTAGTGCTTCCTCTTTCAATTTCCAGTATCTTCTCTTTTCTTTAAGGTCATCCAGTGGCTGCTTACGCCTTCTTCCTCGTCTTCCCGTCATTTGTATCATTCCCTCTAACTTTCCTTCAATCACGTGTTTTAGAAGGCAGTTTCTACACAAGATGTGACCAATCCAGTTAGCCTTTCTTATTTTTATCGTATGTAGGATATTCCTCTACTCCTTGACTCTGTGTAATACTTCTTCATTTTTCACACGATCGGTCCAACTGATCTCCATTCTTCTCCAGCACCACATTTCAAGACTTTCCACGTATTTCTGATCTACTTTCCGAAGTGTCCACGTTTCAGCACCATACAAAGCTATGCTCCAAATGTAGCACTTTACTAGTTTCCTCCTTAAATTTAAGTCCAGTTTGCTCGTGAAAAGAGTATTCTTCTTGTTGAATGCTGCTTTTGCGATCGCAATTCTGGATTTAATTCCATGTGTACATCTTGTATCATTTGTTATCATGCTACCCAAGTAATTGAAATATTCCACATTCTCCAAATGTTTTTGATCTATCATAATTTTTATTGGCATGGTTGCCTTGAGATTCTCATTACCTTAGTTTTTTCCACATTCATTTCCATTCCATAGAGTCTTCCAATTTCAATTAGTCTATCAATAATGCCCTGTAGCACCGTTTCTTCTCCTAGCCAGTAGCACAAGGTCATCTGCATATTTCACAGTGCGAATTACTTGTCCTCCTACCTTGAAGTCTCCAAACCCTTCAAGAGCTTCCTTGGTAAGGTATTCGCTGTATAAGTTGAACAGAATCGGCGACAAACAGCAACCTTGTCTAACTCCTCTTCCAATCTTCACATTTCACGTCTCCCCTTGATCCAGTCGTACTTTAATACTGTTCCATGTACAGTTTGCTGATCAGTCTTCTTTCGCGCCAGTTTATCCCAGTTCCCTTTAGGATCTGCATTAATTTGGTCCAGTTGACACGGTCAAATGCCTTCTGCCAGTCTATGAAGCAAGTACACAATTCCTCATCCATGACCAAGGTTCGTTCTGATATTATTCTCAGCATTCCAATTGCATCCCTAGTTCCTTTTCCTCTTCTAAATCCAAACGGATCATCTCCAAGCGCATCCTCAGTCTTCCTTTCAATCCTTCTTCTAAGTATTCTCGTTACTATCTTTGCAGCGTTCGTGATGATGCTGATTGTGCGATGGTCGCTGCATTTTGTAGCTTTGGGCTTCTTCTTTAAGGCAATCATTGTAACTTAAATGAAATCTTTGGGCCACTCTCCAGTTACATATATGCTGTTGATCAGCTGTGTCATTAGTGTGAGACCATCTTCTCCCAACAATTTGAGTATATCGCCACGTACATCATCTCCTGTAGCCTTCTTATCCCTCATCCCCTTGATAGCTTCTTCTACTTCACTTGGCAAAATATAAGGGCCTTTATCTTCTTCATCAACTTGAGCTTCAGGTTCGACTTCTAGGTGTTCTGGTCGATTACCTCGATTGTAGAGCTCTGTAATATAATTCTCCCAGATTTGCAGTACTCGTCTCTGATCTATTATTATATTCCTTTGAGAGTCTTCGATGCCAATGTTTTGAATCCCATGGTTTTCTTTCCAACCTAGTTCCTTTGTCTTCATGTACATTAGATCAAACGTCCTGTTCTTTGAAATTCTATGATCTCGTCGTATATGCTATCAAGATATTCCTTCTTGTCGTTGTCCCTGGCTCTTTTCAATTCGTTCGTCAGCCTTCTGTAGTACTTCCTTCCTTCTTCATAGTTGACATTCTTCCGTTTCCTTCATTCGTCCATTTTACTGATCATCTCCTGAGTAGTCCATGGTTTTCTTGCTCTTCTCTCGACTTTTCCAACCAAATCATTCATAGTATCTAACACACATTTCTTGATATTGTTCCACTGCACTTCCACATTCCCACTTACTCATTTGATTGCAACAAGTTTTTCTTCTGTACTTCCTGTCGTTGAGCATACAGCTTCTCTAAATCCCATCTTGGTTTTCGCTTTTGGAACCTTATGATTTTCTTCAATCTGGTGCATATCTTTGCAACCAGTAAACTGTGGCCAGAGTCAATATCTGCTTCAGGCAGTGTCTGCACATCCTTCACACTGTTCCTGAATCGCAGTTTCACTGGTACATAGTCCAATTGATGTCGACTCCTATCCCCTGGTGATTTTCAGGTGTACAATCTTCTTTTAGGTTTTTTGAACCATGTGTTTGTTATAACAAGCTCGTTTCTTTCACAGAAGTCAATGAGCATTTGACCTCTCTGATCTCTCCTTCCAAGTCCATATGGTCCAACAATGTTGTGATGTGCTTTATCTCCAACCACACTTTCAGTCTCTCATTACAAAAGTATTTGTTTCGCCTTTTCCATCCTCTTCAAGAATTTCTTCAATTATATCATACAGTCTTCCCTTCGTCATCTTCATACTCCGATGTTGGCATGTACACTTACCGGTTCTGCCTTCAACTTAACAGCAATGATTCTGTCACTATACACATTCTTCTTAACAACACTTTTCACTATGCTTTTATGCACTACTATTGCTACACCTCTTTCAGCGCTGTCACCCCTGGAATAATACACTGTATAATCACCACTTCTTATTTCACCTTGACCCTTCCACCGCACTTCACTAACACCTAGCACAGACACTGCGTTCTTCTGCATCTCCTTCTTCAAATTATCGAGTTTTCCTCCTTCATTCAAGGTCCTTACATTCCAAGTTCCTATCTTGAAGCTGTGAGTTTTCTTCTGCTTCTTCTGCTTATGTTTGTAGTCCTCGCTGTAACTCGTACCGCGTGGTGTCTCCTCTAGAAATATTCCCTCCCGGAGATCCGAATGGGGGAGTAGTTTACCTCCGGATTGTTTTGTCTCCAGAGGAAGCATCCCGCATTTGTCTCTGTTTCTGGAAGAGACTATCCAGAAAAAGTAATAATGTGGTAGTTCAGACCACTCTGGTCATGCCTGTTGCTACACGATTATAAACTACCTCGAGCAGCATTTGCTCTGTGCTTCAAGTCGCTACTGATGTCGCTGCTTGCGGCATCAGGGGAGTTTTTATTGGATTTCCCATCTCCTAGGCATCTCTTCGTCTGGTTCCTACCCTCTTGATCTGTCCGGTTTGGGAGACCATACTGGTAGCAATGCTACCGCCTGCTTAGCTCTCAGGGTCACTGGAACTCACAAGCCCCTCTACCACGGCAAGGTGGAGATATCAATAAAGGAGTTACAGTATAAACAGAAACAAAATGAGGATATAAAACCTAACGATGTTAGCTGCAGGGTTGTGGGAATGATTTACATACATACAATTTCAGATATAGGTTCACGTGTTTTCGTTGTAGCGGGCATTCTTCATGTATGCTTGCACCGAAAATAGGAGGAATACTTACTAAGTTTTTAAATGCCAAACGCAAACACTTGTTATTTGAAGTCTCGTAAGTTCAGGAATTAATGCAGTCCAAACTGCAAATATTTATTAAAGCCGAAGATTTAAACTTCCAACCTTAATATTATACCAGCAAATTATAGGCCTTATTTAAAAAGCACAACAAACTGTTGCGGGGGGTCATGTCTGTTAATACGCCTTAGACAGAGTATCAGCGCCGAAACAGTGGGACACTTCTTTTTAAAATTCAGGACTAAAAGATGTTGGGTAATTCCGATCTCAGCCATATAGATCCGATCCATAAAAAAGGCTACTTTGAACAGGTTGATACCATAAGCGGATTTTCATATAAGTATACCACGTATATTAATCAGATTTTCGTAAAATTCGGTACATAAGGTCTACGTGTAACGCAGCAGCCACTTTCATTTTAAACCATACTGACTGATTACAAAGCCAACTTTACTAAGGTTATCAACTTTTTCATGCACCAATACAGAAAACCGTTATCCACATTTTGGTGAAATTCCATAGTAAAGATATTTGTGTACATTAGTGGGTTATTTAGACTTCTGGCAATACTGACCAATTAGAAAACGCACTTTAAGTAAAACCATAAATAGACTTTTTCATGCCCCTCATAAAGGGTTTCACATACACAGCTGTAATTCGACACTGCACCTTAATATGCTGATGAAAAGTGACTTTTGTTCGTCATATCCAATACATCTTATTTTGCTACAATGCCCTTTATAAAACAGCTAAAGTACGCTTAAAGTAGAGCAAGAAACGCCGTTGGGAATTCTATATGCTACAAAGTGGAGTGGCCTTCTAGCCGACTTTCCTGAATTCGTATCCCAACCTGGAGCAGACGCACCGCGACCCGGCCAACGTCGCATGCAGTAGCAAGTAAAGGGCTTGCATGGTTACATGTTAGGAAAATCAATAGTAGGGCCATGGACCACCACGTAATACAGCTGCCCGCGCTTTGGCCAGGGAAACTACTAGCGGGAACCAAACTAGGCAGAACATAAGTCAAGACTTATAAATCATAGTTGCCTGTGCTTTGTTAAGCACCATACCAAGAAGGCACATGGTGAAGTTAAGGTATAGCTCCATGCATTCTTAACCTCAGCACTAGACTGGAGTGGTCAGTTGGCCTCCTTAGCCCCTGCATCAATTGGATAGGAGGCTGGGTGGGCCCCAGACCCAGTCTCAATGTTTTGGAGAAATCTCTTGCACCAGCCGGGAATCGAACTTCGGTCACTCATCCTGTAGCCAGTTATTATACTGACCTATCCCGGCTCAATCCGAGCATCTTACGAAGTTGAATCCCATGAAGCAGTTCGGCGAAGTCCAGGAGAACATTTGTTACTTTATAAGACATCATTCTGACGTTCTTGCGTAAAACTGTTACCCAAGGATAAACACTTGGAATCATCTTCCTCCGAACCTTATTTATTCGAGGGTTACTATCTTACGGAAAGCCGGGGCAAGAAGATACACTCCACAGAAACTTTGGTATAAGTAAGTATATATTTTTCTGACATAGCTGAATTTCTGACCAGAAATACTTTGACCTTCAGTTACACGACAACAGCACTGATAAAAATGTGAAGCTTTGTCTATTACATCTGGAAGGTAACTATTATTATAACGCACAAGTCTACAAAATAAGACAGTCATAAATTAAACTTATTAATGTCATAAGAGAACAAGAAGTCAGTTCGTTTCAATGACCATAACGCATAAAAATTTGCATAAAAATTCATGGACTAAAACCTTTAGTACATTCTAGTAACAGTGAATGGCTTACTCCAAAGGAACAGCTGATAAGCAGTGGATTGCAGGCTTCATGAAAAGTCATCCTAAATTGAGTCTAAGGCAGCTGGAATACACATCGTTACTTGGAGCGACTAGGTTCAATAAAATTCTTATCAATAAATTTTTTGATGTTCTCAAGCACTTCGTAGATGACAACAAAATTACTGTTACAAGAGTGTTCAACATGCACGAAACACTACGTACAGCGCTGCAGCGTCCAGAAAAGATGATAGCTCAGCCAGGAAACCATCAAGTGAGAGCAATTACATATTGTGGACGTCAGTATACGTGACAAGTGTGTATGCAATGAGTGCCGATGATTCAGTATACTCGAAAGAGATCGAAGGAAAGCATATCACTCGGAGTACCTTCCCAGTACTCTTTTCTACTCTCAGGAGAGATGTTGGATGGGCACAGAGATGTTCTGTGAATGGGTGCGTCACCTTATTTCAGTGGTGAGTCCCAAGCCAGACTAGAGGGTTTCATCAGCATCAGATGGCCACAGACGTCACACCCACAGTCTTGTTGCAATTGAAATCGCAAGCATACATGGAACTGCGTTATTGCCTTTGCCGTCTTATTCCCTTCAGCAACTGCAGCCTCTTGATGTAGAATTCTTCAAACCCCTCAACACATACGACGCACATGTGCTCTGCTATTGCAACAAAACTGAAAGAAAAGCCTTGCCAACGATTCACGACAGAACACATCGCATCAATGGTGGACACGGCATTCCTAAGGACTACAACAATACGAATACAAACTGCAATAAATGGGTTCAAGAATAGTAAACTATGGCTCGTTGATCGTTATGTGTTTATGGATGCTGATTTTGCTCTGTTGGTGGTCACCAATCGTCCAGCAACAAACCTAGCAATGATATCGTTCGAATCATGCATTGTGTCAGCTGTTTGACAGACTAAACAATAAGCTGAAAACATCAGCAAAGAGCCTTAGACATTAAATTATCCCAGCAGAGGGTGCACCTCATCCAGCGTCAGCCCACAACATGCAGCAAGAGCACAAATCTGCATAAGAAAGCGGAAGAAAACGCACTTATATTCCCATGGAACAAATCAGTCCATAGCCTCCAAGCTCAAATACAGACACATTCACATGAAAGGCTATGAAAGTGCCTCTGCATCTGGTTCGGTTGTGACTGAAACTCCATGCAAGAAGATACTGACTGTGACAACCAATCCTGGACCTATGTCTAAGAAGAGAAGATTAGAATTTTCAACAGCAGCTTCTTCGAAAAAAGGAAAACCTGCAACTGGAACAAAAACTATTCGTCAATGTAGGTGAGACTTGCTGTCTTTCTTTGTGGGCAAACATTCTAGACATTATTCACATGATTCAATGGAATAAGAAAAACGCAAAAAATTGTCTCATGAAAACTGTGGTGATTTGACGGAAGAATATTATTACGACGGCACATGTTGCAATCCTAATTTATTAATAAGCATTTCTTAATACTTCGTTCGTTCTACACAATACAGTAAAGGCTCAAGTATTACATAATGTTGCGCAATATTCTGTGTTTGTGAAAAGATCAAATTTACACATGTCGGAAAAATTATATGGCTGCGACCCGAATTCCAACAGGTTTCAAAATTCATTTTTTCAAAACCCGGGTTAAACAATATGGGAAATTATTCATATGGGAATGTAATATTTGCCACACTGTTCCTCCCACAACACGCTTGTAATCCTGTCCTGCTCTCACGTCGATCTCAAGGCATTTAAAGTTAAGTGGACCAAAATACACGGACTTCCCCTAAATAAAATTTCGTATCATCGCCATGTTCGTACTTCTGAATAGTCCACGCGTTCATTCATTTATTCCTATATTTTGTGATCCTAATCCGAGTTCGAAAGTCATACGGAAAGTATAAGCATGGTAGAGTGAATGTCATAAATGACGAAAGATAAAATTATCACGGCACAGTTGTAAGTACTATCCTGGCATTATCATGGCACTATCACAAGGCTCTATGAAGCCACGAAATACATGGGATAGTGTCCTGACTATAATGCGAATTACAGGTCACTACTAGGAAAGTGAACTTACCCTACATCGTGACGTACGTTAATACACATCGGTAAATAGATAAAAATTTTGTGCAGAGTCAGAAGACATGTTTATAGCTTGTCAAAAATGAAAAAAAAAAAAAAGAGAAAAAGTCCGCAGAACCTACATTTAGACCACCTTGGTCTATCAATCGCAAATCGGAAAAAGTTGTTTCCAGCAGCGAACTGCTACTTTCCACATATGAAAAAGAAAACGGCCTTACAATTTAGACATTACACTAAACGGCACAAGTGCTCTTCGCGTACCAAAGCTTTCGTATGGCCGCCATGGTAAAGCACCTGACCGTGAACACAGTTTCTTAATGACATGTTGTGAAGTGAATTAAGTTACAGGATGTCAAAAGTAAAAGAATTGTGACCGATTAGGGGGCAGGGGAGCGGCTTATCTGTGCCAAGGGACTGTACAGAACATAAAAAGTCTCATTCAGAATAGCAAATCTCTTAACTGAGATCTGAAGGAGTGATGTTGTGAACACAAAAAGCGCTAGCCACTACACTGAGAAGTTCAGTGACTGTGATGCAGTAGGAAATACGAAGGTAGAATGACAAAACGACATGCAGCCATGGTTATACCAAATGTCTCCATTTCGTCTGTAAAATATTTGAGGCCTAGTCTAAAAAAGAATGGGGATAAAACCGTCCTGCCGAAGAATACATCCACTAGCTGACCTTCGCTCAATGAAGTTTAGAAACGTCTAGATCCGTCGAAAACAACTTTATATTTTAGTGGTATAAGCCCAGCTACATGTACGCTTTTCGGCTTTCAAGAAGCCATCATCAGGCTGTGTATAAGAAAGTAAAAGGTGAAAACTTTATAACTGCAAGTGGTGCATACCAGTTAACCCGTCCTGATTGCGATAAAAAATGTGTATGCCAGACTGCAGGCATTTCGCGAAAAATTTTAAAGCACATCTATTCTCCTTTAAAAACAATAGTAACAGTCCAAAAATCGCGCAACATCGCCTAAAAATGGCCACTCTTGTGAAAACTAAAAACAATGCGCAAGTTCCCCATATCAACAAAAATTTTTTATATGAACATAAAATTCAGTTTTACAAAGACACTATAAACGATAATCAATTGAATGACAAACAAAACGTACCACCAAATAAAATCTTCGAAACTATAATAAAAAGTGAAAGCCATAATGGGTACACCTTGAATACACCACCCGCTTTTCACCTAGCTATACTAGACAAGTGCAGTGGGATGTCAGACTTGAACATGTGGCGTGTTTAATTCCCGAATCCAAAGATACACATCACGAATTTAACCATTTTATCCTTAAAGCAGTTATGTCTGGTAGAATTAAATTACATTTATCAATGACACTTCTCTCCATAATTCGATTCAACATTATGTGAATATTCACTTAAGTTTTACTGCATCACAAATGACGAATCTCTGATCATACACGCCGCATCTGCCAGATCTTATTTACATCTCAGAACTACCTTCGAGCCTACTTTATTTGACTTGACAAAATAAGATAATTTCTTTATATGATGCAGAGCTACGACCCCAAGCCATCATTTTACATGTATACTATATATAAAGGTCTTGTGCTTGTAGTTTTTAAATTTTTAGACTTGATTTTTATAGTTTGTCATGAATATCTGTAACAAGATTAAAATCTCTACCTCGACTATCGATTGCAGGTGTAGAGATTTACCTTTCTGCTCCTTTAAACACAGCCCGTTAATGGCTTCTTGAAAGCCGAAAAGTGAACATGTAGCTGGGTTTATACCACTATAATATAAGTTGTTTTCGACCGATATAATAGTTGGCTTTATTGTCTTAATGTTTACAATATAACGACATCACAATCACCATAAGAGAAGATATGAAACACAGACAGGGTAAACGATGTTTCGAGGTTCAGCAGCATCGTACAACTACAGTGAACGTACGTATTCCACTGTGTCCACATACCGCACAGCATATAATGAACATGCCACGAAGGGAAGATTCAAGATGTGAGACACTGAAATAGATGTGACTTCCACAGTACTCTGTTAGTCTAGTTTGTGCAATTTTCAGATGTTACAGCTATGGAACTAGCAGCGCTCAGACGTGAGAATGAAACTGATCTCAAAGAATATTCGGGACAAAGAGGAGATCGGCTGACGAAACTCGTACAACTGATGGTGGTAGACAGAAATGATGTCACGCTTGGTTCCAACATCAACTTCAACTATTTTCAGTTTTCACTGTAAATGGCAGTTGCTGGAATGATCAGTGTTACGTTGATGCGCTATCAATGCTTATAAATAACGCTACTTAACGACGTGTAATTTGGACTAACTTGCAGCACTTGTATGCCAACGCCTAATTACAATTGCTATTCACACTCACTCGTTTACTGAAGTTAAAAAATCATGAGGCCACATGCCGAAGAGATTTTAACAAAACATAATGTTCACACGTCTAAGAACGGCTCTCAACTATCTTTGCATACATTTTACTCGTTGAATGATGCCAGGTACGTCTTTATTCAACGACTCCCCCCTCCCTCCCACACCCCAGTCGAAGCTTCGGTTACATGTTCACTCACGAAGCACAAAGCTCCAGTGATATACCCATACATGGGACAGCGCTACAAAAATGTTATTCTTAGGGCGCCAAATTGCATATTCATTTGGTTCCCTCATTGGCTCATCGCTGCTCATCCCGTAAACCCAGCAACTGTGAGAAGAAGCTGATTCAAACCTCAAAGGCCTTCATTTAAGTCAGCTGACCCAGATTCCACAGTAACGCTTTCAATAATGCACAAATTTATTTCATAATCGGGTTCTTTATTATTATTTTCACGGTCACGTACATAGCAGAAACCTCGGCGACAGTCAGGCTAAACACCTGTGATTTTCCCGACGGTTTCTACTTAAAGCAACAATAATACCGCCGTTGTTACTACATACACGGGATCCACCGCCAAATTTCCAAATTTATTATCCAATCCTAGGTAGCATGTCCGCGAATCGAACTGCAGTCCATGGCCGGTTAACTTGGGTTCCTTAACTTGTTCATAATCCAGACTTTTACCCTATAGCTAGCGAGTTTAATCCAGTTCTCAGCTTCACAACCTCTTCTTCTCGAAGGTATGTTTTAACATAATCCTCCCATCTAAGCTTACGTGTCACAAGAGGCCTATCCTTTGAGCCTTCCCAAACAAAACTCTATAGCTATGCATTTTTCATCTTCGCCATGTATATTAACGTTCCGTCCATTTTGAATTTTGATTTAATAACCTTAACAATAATAGGTAGTCAGCATATACCATGAGGTTCTTCATTATGTTTAACCTTCGTGAGAATGCCTGGACTGACATCAAAGTTGAGAAATTTATTGTAAAGCACAAATTTATAGTTCTCACGACGGTGACTGTGAAGATTCGCAGATGTGATGACACGCAGTTTGGCTGCTAGTTAGTTTCGGGGAAAATTGCTGCTCTTCTGCCATGGGAATAGAGGAAGCAGATTCCTCCGAAACGGTGGTAACTAACCACTAAATTACACAACGCCACTTCCCACAAGACAAAAACCTTCAACTTATTTTAAACATATATTCACAGAAAACCGATAGATCCACTTTACTCACCGGCACGAGCTGTTTCCACAGCCTAGTTTAGACGGACAATAGACCCGTCATAACAATTACAATTATGGAAAAAGTACAATATTTTACGATTACTTGCGTAAATTCTTTGTACCTTCATAACTCAACCTGATATCAGCTGCACCTATTTTGTTTAATGAAAAATAATGTAGGCCTGAAAAAAGTGTGGGTCTAAAGTGTGCACTTAACAGGCGTGTTAGGCAAGAGTTACAATAATAACTTCTTCTGCCGAACACCTTCATGCACGCTATTTATCGAAATAATTTTCAATACTTTAAGTACGGAAAAGCCCGGTAGTCCCGGACAGTTCTGAAATTCACTGTTTCGCTGCCAGACCGAGATAATTGTGTTATCGCATCACCTAGTCTGGTGCGTGTGAAACTGTGCAGCAATCACATTCTGATCAGCGAACATGTCTGAAACCAGTGTACGTCGATAAGCTTTTTCATATGAGATTGGATGACATATGCCAAAAGTTTCAGACCTGTTTCAGTTCGAAATATGTAACACCGCGAACTCTTTATTTTCTGAGCTCGATATACATTCCACGAAATGTGTAATCCTTATCGACGTATCTCAAACGATCCTTTGCAAGACCACAACAGTTTCAAACGGTTTACGAGTCCGGTACACCTAAACAGTTATATTTGATATATTGCCTTGTTATATTGTTACGGTTCAGATTAATCATATATCTTCACAGTGCCGATATTCTACAGTAAAAATACTTGAAGGGGCACGTGGAAGGAGGGGGACATGAACAGCAGACCTGCTGGAAACTCTTTCTCTTCATTCATAAGGAGGCATCCTCAGTTATGCTTGCGAAATAAAGAATCCACAAGTCTAATGGCAGCAGCTGCCTTCTCAAGGGACAGGCATTCCTCAGCCTGCTGGGGTCACTACTGATTAAGATGAAGGCACTGGCATTCACTCCCCGTCTGCAAGCAGTGGCCATCACAAAGCGGAAGTCCTAAAGAAAATACAAGTACTTCCCGATGGCAGGCAGCAGCATAAATTATTTTTAAGAAAAACGTGGGAGGCGTAAGAGTAAACCACTTGTCTCAAGTCCCTTCAAGAATGAGTTGACGAAGAAACAAGTCAACAAGTCAAAAAACAAAAACAAAAAAAAAATACAGCCAAAGATAAAATAGGCAGCCAATAAAGAAAAATGATATAAGAATAAACTGCGATGTGAAGAAAACCCGAGCGACTCTGGTAGAAAAGAAACAATGCGCATCATTTGTGGAAAGTCATTCGCTGAGGACTGGATGTAAAGATGTAAGGAGCACGCCCACGAAAATTGTGCTGCACCGGGACTTGCTGATCACTATGTACGCGACTTCCGTAAAAGCGCCGTGAGCTTGTGCTCATTTTAATGATTATAAGAAGTCGCTTTGTTCTGTCCGCGACTACCGACAGAGACTGAAATATAAACAAAAAACAGGCCTATCTTATTTTTGTTTTCAATGCAACTCACTTTATCTGTTTACACATTTGAAATAACGTGCCTGAATAATATAGCCGTATAATTACACTGATAAATATAAATTTTCCGTAATGATAAAATCACAATTTGGTGAAATACAACATAAGGAGCTACCGAATTTTCCCGTATTTATTCAGACAAGTTCAACAACTCTTACGCAGTTATGTTGAATTACATTTTTATTAAATGCAGTAGGTCTACGAATACACCCATACCTAGACGCATAAGTTGCGGTGGAAGGCAGCTTCTTTTAAATATCACGGACAATAAAAGACGTCGGTAATCATCGCGGGTGTTTGCAAAGCCGCTGTTTATTACTCGGTAATCTTCACATGTTCGAAAGATCCTTGTTGATTGTTTACTATAGGTCTGAAAGTTCAGAAATGTAGCCTAAATACAAAGTAAAAAGTTCTTAAAGCTGGCCCTACGCACGCCAAGAAGGCATATGGGGGAGTGGAGGTGAGTGGTCAGCTTCACGTGCCGGACGGTTTACCACCCGGCAGCCATGGAAGGCTGGGTGGGCCTCCAGAGCCTGTCTGGACGCTTACGAGAAGATAAATATCTTGCCTCTACCAGGAATCGAACTGCGATTCCTTGGGTGTCCAGCCCGTAGCCTAGGCACTAAACGGAATACGCTATCTGGCTCTTCATACAGAGCGTAACAATTGTTATTTCTAAACTCCAATACTTAAGGAAAAAGTACATTTGACATACAAGTGTTTAATTTGTCCAAATAACTTCAGTTGGAAACATGTTCCGCTTACATAAATACACGGGCATCTACGCAGAGAGCTATGCAAGTCGGCGAGAACCCCCCCCCCCCCCCCCCGCGACGCAGATTTGATACCAGCAAAAACACGCTTCGGCATCCATGTATAGTGTGTGTCCGCTATTCTTGTCCGATTTTAACCAAAACTGATTTAAAGTTTCACGAAAATCTATTCAGCAGTCCTCGAGACGGATGGATGCGGACGGTGCGATTTTAATAAGCGCTTTGCAGGGTTGTGTATGAGCCTTACAACAAAACTAGCCCCATGTGATTGATAAATCACAAATAAAGCATTCAATTACTTTCTTTATTTAAAGCATTTTTTTTTTTACTTTGATCGATGATCCTTCCGTATCATCGGCCTCACAGACAGCTGCCCGCTCGCCTATGAATATTCTAAGGATGACGTCAGTATCTACAACTACACAGAGTCGAAAAGTACAATGAATAGTGAATAATGAACTGAAATGCGAAATGAAGCGGTTGTAGCGTATTATGAGGTAATATTACGGTACTTCCCTGAAAGGAATGAGGGGCGGGGAACCCTGTCACAATGGCCCGGCTCCGGGCCAAGATTTGAGCCCGTGACTTCTCCAAAACGAAGGAGTGCTATCAATACAAAGGGGATAATCGACTGATTCCAGTTCCGCCTCTCTTCATAATTACATAGAAGTAAAACCTAAAATTACGTAGGAAGGCCGACAGAGATGCAGCGACAGCTTGCCGAGGTTAGTACACAATAGCGCGATTCCACTGTGGGCATAAAAGCCAGAATTACACAGCTACTGCAATGCTGAAGATATTAAAATTGGCCAGAACTTTAAGCTGACCAATTAGTTAACGTGTAGATGCTGAGAACGTGCTGAGATTTATCTCCACTCGCCCTACAGGTATATGTCTTCATGGTGTAGTGCTTAGATACAGAGAAATCTTTACCTTTTACCTCACAATTTTCCCACCAAAGACCGAGCCTACTGCGAAGTTTCAACTGCACTTCGACACTCGTCCAGATAACTCTTTGTATTACCTATTACATATTGTAAAAAGATACAGCATTTGATACCAAAGGTCAGGCGCTTCCTACGCGACAGGCGCGGCAAACTGAAGCAACAATGAGCAACGTGGCTACAGGAACTAGGGGAAGTTCAAATCATCATACAGGATGAGGTGTTGACGGTGCGCGAAATCGCAGTTAGGCTGATTTGTCTCAATTCCCATACGAACAAAGCAATTCAAAGCGAGCGGCTTCTTCCGTTTCTTATTCTTGCAAATACGGTGCGTGGTAGTGACACCAGCGTGGATGGAAATCTACTAGAACAAATTTATCTACGGATTAAGATTACGGTCTTCTGGGATCGGAAGCCGTGTAGTTTGGTAGTTTCGGAGAAACATGCCCAAGATGGAAGCAAGAGATTCTTCCGAAACGTTGGCAGGCCTACTACATAACAAACTAATGACGTCACGTTCCAGACCGAAATCGTAATAGTCACCGTTTTGAGAACTTCAAACTGCACGTATAATGGGGATGACCAAAATTCTGTTATGATAGGTGTAAGGTTCGTAAAGTAGGGGACATTCCACTAAAAAAGGAACCAATTATCCTAATGATATGATGATAATACTGCTACTGAAAATGACCAATATTTTGTGTTGAGTGCATGACATACATTAACGAACAATGTAAATGACTAACGTAGATGCAATATCCGCCTCGGCCACTTATAAGATTCCCATTAAGTACCGCATACAAGGGTACGTAAAAGTTACAACACGCGAATTAATTCTGGTTCTTACCGATTAACAACTCCTAGTTCAAACTAATCTTGGTCCGAAGTTTTGCAAAGCCGCTCGTCACACGCGCGAAAAGAAAAACATATTACATGCCTTGTGAACAGTTCTCTTTACTCTGTTTCGTTTTAATCTTGTCACACAAGTTAATTTCTCTTAACTGTGTACAAGCCAAAGAGATTTTACCCCGTGACTTGAAAAAGAATGGCTGTATATTTTCGAAATATCGACCACACGAGCACACTATTCCTTGAAATCGATCTGGTGCCTGCCTTAGAGAAAGTCGCGGGTAGGAAACAAATGTTTACCTCCTCGCAGTCGTACGGGCAAATTACCCCACGAAAGAAGTGCAGCAGTTAATACGGCCTCTCTGACACATGATTTTCTAGCCTACAGCCTTCTGTTATTTTAACCTTAGGAACAGACCTGTCAATATTTTCTGTGTACTATAAGGAGATTTCTCTTATAAGCCAAATATTAATTGACGTTACACAGCTCATTTCCCAAAATACAAGTGACGACAGTTGAAGTGGCAGGGCCTTACAACCTACAAGACACAATACGACTCATTTCAACGTATAAGATTTAATTGTAACATGCAGAAAAAGGAGAGACATTCGTGACAAGAGTCGACTGAGGTACAAGAAAACTGTCTGAATATCGCAATCAACCGACCCGTTGTTTACTTAATCTGTATATCTGTATTAAATTTGAGTTCGACATTCAAATTCGGTTGTTTCATTGAACAACACGTAAAAATTTATGAGTCAGTGCACCAACAATGTACTCCACTCGAATGAATCGATTACATTTAGCCTGCTTCAATTTGTATCAACTAATTGTCCACTTTAGTCTGCTGCGAAGCGCAAAAGCGTGGAAATATATGACGCGGTGTTTTTCTTTTTGTAGAAATGTCTTGCCCGTTATGTCAGCATGGATGGTTTTCTCGGAATCCTTCCCCGTGGAAACCTCCAGAATATAATGTCTTCACGTGTGGTTATGATTTGCAAAATATTAACCGCCAGAAATTTGCAGTTCTCTGAATTAGGCCTATGCTAAAGCGTCTTCCAAAGGTTAAATGCTTGCTTCATAGTTTCGGACTCACGCAATAAACATAGCCTTTTGTTTTATCCTTAACTTATAACATTGGATTTCAATCATATTCTGTGTAAGATACGTTACAAATCATACTCTTCTCACGTTTGAAGTTTATATTTGTAAACAAATTGTCTTGATACGGCATAATAAGGACATAAATTTTCCAAATGCATAAAGAATACAAAATATAAACAGAAGTGGAGAGAACTACTCACATATACAACGTGACAAATGTACCAAACGAGGGTCTCCAGTGTACAGGTTTAAAATACTGCATGGTCTGCACTTGGTAGACTTGTAGAAACTTACGTTCAAGAATGACTAAAAAATAAGAGTACTTCTGTAACACTGTGCATGCAACGCGAACACCAAAGACCTACTGCAAGAGGAACCGCTGTAAATTTGGGTCAATATTGACAAATAAGAGTGAAAAGTTGGACTCCAGTTGACCAAAAGCACCTTCTAATGCATTCTTTCCGACTGTACATCCATCACCAGCTTGGACACTCCTTTGTTGCAGATACTTAAGAACTTCTACAAAACTAATGACACTACATACAAAACAGTACATAGTCATAAATTATTTTCTTACCTTTCGTTAAATATTTAATATATCGAAAAATTTTCAGATACAATTTGCATGCCTTAATGAGTTCTACTGTTCTATACATCGATTTTATGGATGATTATCCATCTTATAGGAAACGTACAAAGCTTTATTTCAGCTTGAACAAAATAAGGATTCAGCGATAACGGGCCGACAAGAGCTGGAATTAAATCCGGATGACCTACATCCGCCAATACCAAATTCCATCCACATTCAGTTGTTTCAAACGAAAAACAAGAGGACAGACGGACACCGTGTAAAACGCAAAAAAAAAAAAAACAATCATACGCAACCCTAATGTTGTAGTAACATAAACGATAATCTATGTACTTACAGTTGGTTGCGGGGTCGCAAGATAGTTGTGACCAATGACTGGATACTTGTCAGTGCACAATTATCTAAGTGTTGTAGCAGCTTATTACAAAAACAGAATACACCATCGAAGTGATGTGATTCGGTCAAACTCCCCGGGTCCAACTGAATTGTAGCAATACGGACGGGAACTATCCGCACCCCCACCCCCTCTATTCTCTTCCCTTACCAGGCGTGTCGTGCTCAAATCCGCCTATAGTAGCCTGCCGCCAGTACAGAGTCAAGTCAATCCCCGACACTGCTGCTACCGCCGCCGCGGACGACTACAATGACGCTTCCACTATCCCATTGATCCGGTGGCGGGTAACTAGTTCACTGTAGGCACTATATTACTCTAAGGCCGTTTATAGTGATATTCGCGTATTTCTCAAAAGGGTTAAACACTGAAAACAAATATGCCTTAACGCTTAATAAGATGTTACTAACAAAAAAAACCATAATTTTATCTCCGACGTGTGTTCACTGTTCAGATTTTTTCAAGGGGTTTCGTGGAATGACAAGGTTTTGAACTACTGCACTTTTATTTTCATTTCTAGCAAAACAAAAAACACGACCTACAGACAACAGCTACAAAGAACGTGTCCCCTCTCGTTTATGTCTCTCAGTGTTCCAAGTCCAACTACATACATTAATGAGGTGCGTTCGTCATTCATTTCTCCGGTTACACTTCCTCACACAATATTTTGCTCCGTTCTAAATATTTAACTTCTCTGCAGGATTATGATACACAAAATACAAAAATAAAAAAACAAAAAAGACGTTTCATAAAGCTGATGTCATTCAAATCTCACAGATAGTGCGGTTATCTGACGGCCTGTGACGCTAGTAGTTGACTGGTGTTAGGCACCACCGATAAAGATTATGTGACTCGCAACTCCCACCAGTAACCAATAAGAGTGAAAAGGTGCAAGCCTAAAGCTTTCATTCATGCAAAGCATAGGCGTACTTGAGGGGAGCCAGAATTCCAAAATAAAAGAGCCCTACATAAGTCATGACTAGGAGAGTTTCGCACACAATTACCACAGACTGTCACACAGTGTAACATAACGAACCTATCAACATATTCGTCTGTAACTTTTAGCCCGTTAAAAGCAAAGTGCTTAATTAAGCATGAGGCATGATGATGAGTGGAGTTATAGTTCGACGCATTCTTTACCTAGACACGAGACGGAAGTGAGAAATAAGTTTCACTATTTAACCGGTTTACCCCCGGTAGCCACTAAATACGGGGCTGGGTGGGCCCCAGAGTCGGTCTGGGCGTCTTGCAGCAAGAGAGAAATGCCGTGCTCCTGTCAGAAAACGAACCCTGGTCGTCCAGTCCACAGCCAGTCATTGTGCCGACTAAGCTAATCTGAACGGCCACTGTACATGAAGCTCTACACGCGTTTCTGCGTGCATGTCGAGCAATTTGCGAGGCACTAATCAGAGAGGAAAATGTCTCGGACACAACTTGCTGAAAAGAACGAAACATTTATTAATAGACCATGATTTTTTTCGTTCACCGTTTTCGTGATAACTGAACAAAAGTGAAGCTACACGCACATTTCCGAACGTGCGTATTGAAAAAAAAAACGGTCTTCCGAACACATTCACCCTACGACGTGAAAAACGGCGGTACTAATATCAATTTGTTTTATTACCTAATGTGGTTCTCTTATTACAGTACAGCCTCCTATTCAATGGGTACCGGGGTTCTTTCCCAGGGGTAAAGCGGCAGGGGCGTGCTGTTGACCACTCACCTCCATTTAGCGTCGAGGTTAAGAATAAGTAGAGCTATACCTCTACTAACTCTGTATGCCTTTACGGCGTGTAGAGGGGCTTTACAATTCTACCTCATTACAGTACGACTCTCAAGCATACACTGTATACTTCTACAATCCTGTTTTGTAAACATTCGGTAAGACTGAAGATTATTGCAGATGAGCAGATTTTAGAGCAGGTGACAGGTTTCAAGTAGGGTATTTGGGATGTCACACACGTTCTCGTATTATGATGTAAAAGACAAAATAAAGAAGTTCCAAGCAAGTTTTGGTAAAATTAATATGGCACTATTCAGTTTACCAACAAATGCACACTCATAAACTACTTTTATAGTTTTATTAGTATCGATGTATACCCCTACACGTGTTTCGGTCCGTAGACCATCTTCAGGGGAGTAATAGGCTACTACACTTCACATGGCATGTTAAAAGGGCCCGAAGAGCACATTTGTCTCAGTAATAAGTTTTAAAAACATCTGAGTTTGTAAAATTTGTAAAACTGTAAAACTTATAATTTTATCATATAAGTTAAAGTCAAGATTTAAAATATTTAAAATAGCAGCGTTGGTCACTTGGTGTTAATGTTTTAAAAACTTATTACTGAGACAAATGTGCTCTTCGGGCCCTTTTAACATGCCATGTGAAGTGTAGTAGCCTATTACTCCCCTGAAGATGGTGTACGGACCGAAACACGTGTAGGGGTATACATCGATACCAATAAAACTATAAAAGTAGTTTATGAGTGTGCATTTGTTGGTAAACTGAATAGTGAGAAAAATGCACGTTGAAAGCAATATAAAAAATTAATATGGCAGTTGGAAACAAGATAAGAAACTGAAATGTTACGAAGTTATAGCCTCCACTGCAGCCCGCACGGCCGCGAAAGCTGGATAATAACAACATACACGCTGCTAAGAAATTCAGGTAGTATTTAAGGATGCTCAAACATTTGAGAAATTTCGCAATACAGATATTACAAGTGACGTACAGAAAGAGCCTACAATCAATGAATAACAGAATTAAGGAATAACAATTAAAGTGGCCTCAGCGTGTTAACGAACGAATGGCAAAATCCCAAAACTGCATTAAAATACAAGCCCATGGGACATAGAAGTCAAGAAAGGCCGAGGGCTTTTCAGATCATAACAAGCATTAATGCTTATGCCGTGAAGTGACGTGCGAAAAAAGAGGGCGACATTCATTGCCACATCGCTGGGCGGGGTAACTGCCTAATTTTTGGCGTCTGATAGCAAGAAAGGAAAAGGGGCTGCAAGTAACGAACACATAGCTCTAATCCACCCATGTAAATTAAGTCGTATTCTATCACGACACTGCTCAGCGACGTGGCAACCCTGTGCAATACCATGCCATGCTCCATGGATGCGAAGACCCCCACACCATCCCCAACCAACACAATCAATAACAGTGGCGGCATTAAACGATAGCAGCACAGCTATGCGAGACTTCATGGAACCGAATTATTTATATGTACCCTCACCCGTTCACATTGCACCATAAATAGAATCTTATAACTTGGGGTTGGGAAGAAAGATGTTATGCGCAAAGCGACGTAGAAACCACAGGAAAGTTTGGTATATAAAGTGCTGAAGAACTCTGGAATTGAAAGCAGTTCTCCTTGAGCAGCGCCTCGGAAACAACCACAAGGACCATGGTCAAGGTGTTGTCAGGACAGGAAGCCATTCACTGTCAATAATGACAGCAAATCGAATACTATGAAACCATGAATACGGGAGTAGGGCGAACTCCCCAAACGTCGTGTGTATCATGCAATATACTTAACACATTGTACAATGTCCAAAACAATTCTGATGCAATAATCAGTTTTAGAGAATAACAAATCCCCTAGTCGAGGAGATCTGTACATATGGGCATGTCTTTCCTTATTACTTCTGGTGATCTACCTGATGACAATGGCAGTTCAACATAAAAAAGCATGCAATGTCACATCATTTTAATATGTTTCAAATCTCTAGCTCCAAGTTCACGTAAACACTGGTGGATCAATAAAAAACAGATTAATTTCAAGTAGGCCCACTGAGTGTGTCTACAAATTCATCTAACTTTGCTCATTTTTATGAACGAAATTCTCTTCGCCTGTTTTACCTCGCTTATTCATAAACTCGTTCACACAAAGCCTTGAAACCGCAAACGCCCCAGAAGTTTTTTCTTTTTTTTTTTTGCAGGGATGCGAGAACCAGTATTCAAGAGTTTCCCGTAGGTCTGTACAGCCTACTGCCACCGCGAGTGCGGCTAGTTTGTTCCAGCCACCGTTTTTAATATACCGTCGGTAGCAGTTCACGAGATCTTCACTCAGCTGTGGTGACGTAACTACGCGTGGACCTCCGTCCGCCGATTTAATGAATATCGAACGATACTGTATCCATCTCATGTCGCTTCTATTGAAACTGATGGCTCATAACATTTTGGACTGTACGAAACTTAAATACGTGAAAAGCCATTACTATGCGTACAGGCCTACACAGATCAATGACCATGGGCGTGGCTTACCTCTTTTTTAACTTCCACGTCTGAACACATAAACAGGGTTTGGGCACATATCTTGCTGCTCAACAAACTATGTAGTCATTACATACGAAAAACTCATTACTCCCCCATATGGAAAATAACACTTTGCGCAGTTTGCGTATAGATGGAGGCATTACGTTCCTCCGAAACGTCGGCAGCCATTCACCACGCGACATGACACAACATTTTGGGGGACCTTAACCTTCAACAAAACTGCTGTGATAACCTCAAATCTCCTATTCCCAACCCTCTAAATACAATATTCTATGTTCGAAGCACTAATTCTTATAAAATAATTTAATGCTAACTCATAAGTCACACCCATCCGTCATGTTTTTAAAAGGTTACTGAAGAAATTAACTATAAACGGTCCTCGGTTTATGAACGCAAAAAATTACCGAAAAAGCTAATGATACGGCCAGTATACACGAGTTAATATGGACAACCCGTGAAATACGATACGTACAGTACAGATGGGGGCGCGTGGTGGCGTAGTTGGTTGAGGCACTACGCTACAAACCGGAACGTCGCGGGTTCGATTCCCGATGGTGTCATTGGAATTAATTCCTTGACATAAACGTTTCGGTCGCACTATGGCCCTGGGGTCGACTCAGCCTCTAACAGAAAAGAGTACCAGGAATATTTCCTGGGGGGTAAAGGCGGCCGGTGCGTAGGGCTGACAACCTTACCACCTTCATGTGCCGATTGTCTACAAATCTGGGAGCCTCAACCTCCTGGACCCCTCAGGGCCGGTCTAGGCCGGTAATGGGGTTGCTTTACCTTTACCTTTACAGTACAGATGTACACGAATTTATGTGCTCAAACTGTGGAATCTGACGCAACTGAAACAGAACGTAATGTCGTCGTACAAATTCCTGCTTCGTTTGATATTGACAAACGAAGTCACTGAAATGGGAACCCACATACTGCGAGAAGCAGACGACGACAATGCAGAAGAGATTACATGTGAGAGGGATATGTGTTTTCGAATTTCCGACAAAGATGGCGGGGGAGGAGGAGGGATGTAATCAACCAAAATGACAGAAAAAAGAACATTCTTGATACTTTCTTTCTGGCAATGTATGAAACCACTATTTCGTTTATGTACGACATGACCCGTACGTGAAAGTTACAAGTGGCACTTTCGCAAACTCATTAAGTTTCTACCGAAAGTCAGAATAATCACAACAAAGACATGGAACAACGCAGCTGGGAACAATGGCAAAATTATTCGCTATTATTTAGGTGTCATTGACTTCGAGGCGTTCCAGAAATCTGCAAAACACTCAATTTGTTTCATCGGCAGAACTGCATTTTATGCGATAATAAACAAGTCTGTTCAGTCTACTGCTATATGATGCACTTATCTACAGCATAAAGAAACCTTTATGATCACCGAAAATTTCAGACGTGTGGATAACGGACAATATGACTCATCCGGATTTGTCATGTACATCATTATGGACTTAGCATAAAAGAAACAGATATCGTCATATTACAAGGGATGGTCGATGGACGTCTGGGAGAAAGCAGCCTGTGAAAAAATTCTGTACTCCATCACCTTATATTTGAATATCACACTCTCCATACCTAACCGCCACAAAGGTACCAAGAAATTATTAGGAATATAACACCAACACTGACAAATTCATATCTCAACATGGGGTGCTGACCATTCGTCACAAGCGGCAAGTGACTGATGTGTAACGTTCGGATTCGCATGCACGTAGATCTAACCCTGTGGTTGTCAACCAGTGTAACGAGAGACTTCAGAAGAATAACTATAACTATGTAACAAAATCCACGGAGCACAGCCCTTCTGGAAAATCCAGTAGTTCCTCTGCTAATCAAGAAATTACATGCGTTTCATGAAATCCGGATGTTCATAACGGTGTCCAAAACAGCCTGTCCCTTATCTCTATCCTGAGCCATACCAACCCAGTCCACGCCCGCCCAGACGATTTCCTTTAGATCCATTTTAGCATTATCCTCCCATCTATGCCTAGGACTTCCAAGTGGTCTATTTCTCCCAGGCTTCTCCACCAAAATCCTGTATGCATCTCTCCTCTCACCCATATGTGCCACATAACCCGCCCATCGCATTCTTCGTAATAGGATCATGCGGACAATATGTAGTGAGGAGTAGGGGAGAGGGGGGATAGTTGGCACACTTTTCACGTTATAATTTTTCACATTTTCTCTGTACATGTTAAGTTGAATATAGCGGCACGTATGGCTAGCAACACTCTTGGGCTACAATCTGACCTACACAAATTTGACGCTATTCGTAAGGAATAGGAGGGAGAGGCTTTTGCCCTAACCTCTGCACGTGTGCCAACCTGCCCCACGCACGGGGTAAGTTGGCATATGGTAAAATACGTGGAAAATCAAGATGCCAACTTTTCAAGGCCAAGACATAACAGACAGTGATTAATATAATGTTTTATGGAACAAACGTGTCAGATAAGGGCGCACCAAAGGGGGGGCTACCAGGCTGCAGCCCCCCAAACACCCCAAAACTGAAATTTAAAAACACAGATTTTGTGAATACGATGATATCAAGGGTTTTACGTGATTTACCCTGCAGCCAAATTCAGCTGAAATCAGCTGATGACTAGTACATTAGAATTTTGAATAATAAATTAATAAAATTAAAACACAATAAAATATGACACTGTGATTGAGTCATGGAACATGTAGTTATATTTGTATGTATATAAATGCAGTTGCTGACAGTGTTATGTTATACTCATGACAAGATTTTCATAACACAATTTTTAAAATCAAACACAAATTATATTCAGCCTCAGGGTCAGCCCCCCCCCCCCCCCCAATGAAAAATTCTGGTTGCGCACCTGGTGTCAGATACAGGTTGTGCGCAACAACGAGGTGTTATTATGGTAATAAAACAGTTGAGAAACAATAGAATGTCGGCCCAAAATTCAATGCATTTACTTAAATTGAAAAAGGAAATCAAAAGGAAAGGTAACTCAGTAAGGCACTAGCCTACCACCAGCAATTCTAAATAAAGTATCCCAATCCCATGAGACTGGTAATTTAAGCAAACACAGTTGGGAGAGCCATCAGTCCATTACTCAAGTGACCGCAACTTGCATTCTGTGCACTGAATCCACATTTCTCTGGATGCGCCAAGACAGTAGAGGTAGGAAGTATCCTCGGAGTCTTCTTCGTCTGTGTCGCCTGCATTTCTTTTTGTATTTTTGCGTTCTGCTCTTGTAAATCTCTCTTTAGATACGTGACACGCTCCTCTTGCTTATATTTTAGGCCCAGTTCTTCTCTCATTTGCTCCGAGCCCTCTGTTGTACTGGTGTCAAAGCATTTTTGACAGAGGTATTAGCCAAAATGACAGTTATTTTCTTGTTCTTGTTTACATTCTTGCTCTTTTTGCGTACGGTTTAGGAAGGTTTCGAACGTCCTCTGGAGTAGCAGGATGTGTGCAACTTTTGAAGCAGAAGATGATCATTTGGGAGAATCATCAAAATCGCAGGAAGTTCACTGTTGCTACTGGAATCTGCAGCCTCCATAGGAGGGGCAGCTATATCTGCAACGTAATCTTCCATAAATTCCTCATTTTGAAAGATATCGCCGCTGAACAGGTTGTTGCATACATCTGTTATATTATGGATGTTCCTTACATTATATATATATATATATATATATATATTATAGAAACTGAGGCAACGACATTGCATTGATGCAGTACCTTCTGTACTTTGTCCGTATCATCGGACCTTATCACTTGCTTATTAGTACTTTCTCAGCATATGTCTCTTTGTATTCGCTTTGCCCAATGTTTGTAACTGCTTATCTGTTATTCTTCCTGGAATTATGGAGCCCACCGTGTGACTCCTTGCAGACGCACAGTCACATGTGGAGGAGTAACGACTACTCCTACGCACAGATCACACACAAGCCTGTCTGATAAAACCTCTGACGCCTGAAAGGGCGCATTCCCGATCCTGCCGTTGATCCAGACAGTCTGTATAACTTGCTGCGAGGCCTTCCCGGCCTGTTTTCTGTAAATACGGCCTATTGTAATTAAAGTGCCTGGAACCTGGTACAACGAGTTTGTTTCAAGCATCCCTCACAACCTATACGAACCCTATGCCGGTGGAGCAACATCCACGATACGCCCCACCGGCCTTCTCCGAAATTTCGGGGATACAACAAGGTAAATTCCAGAAAACTGGAATCCTGCTTTGGTATTTGCAGTAAAAAGAAGTCAGGTACGAAGGTGTGTTGACGACACAAGGATTGTTGTGCCTGTATGGTTAGTTATGCAGGCATCATAAGCTCGGTTCACATACGTGGTAAGCGATCCGTTGACAGACCTGTCCAGAGGCTGGAGTTACGGCTGCAGTGTGGAGGGAAGTTGAGGACAGTCACGCCATTCTGCTTGCAGTAGTCTATTGCCCGTATGGCCAAATGCGAATCATGGTTGTCTACTACGTAGCAACAGAACTACTGATCTCTCTTTAGAAGGCTTAGCATGTGCCACGAAACGTTTTACATAGCTTACAAAATGCTCCTCCGTCATCTACCCAGAGGGATGGACGGTATGTTCAATGACAGTGTTGGTGAGGTGGTTTTACCTCACCCTGCCTTACCCTTTTGCAGTATCTTGCCCAAATACGAAAATAAATCTGAAATCCTTCGCCGCTTTCCTTGTTGACCGTCCACGTTTTCGCAGAGCTCTCACAGCTTGTAGCAATAATCCAGACGTGTGTTGCTCCTATATGACCTCTTCTTGCAAGTACGCAATATTTAGCTTCTTAAACCGGACAGAAAAAACACACTGCTAAACAATTAACGAATGAGATTCTGATCGACAGCGGGGCAAGTTGACACAGTGAGCCAACATGCCCCACGTTGAGTGTGCCGACCTGCCCCGTCGCCACCTTCTTATGTTTTAGAGTGTATCATCCTCAAACAAAATGAAAGTCTACAATTCCCTCTAGCTCCAATATTAGCCAAAAGGAGGTACCATTCATGGGTGGCACAATGTCACATGTAGCTGTAACCAAACTTCAAACACAAAACATTTTATAAAGCGATAAAAAATTACTTGCTGCGGTGTACAAAATAAAACACTACACCACACTTCAGTCATAGCTCAAAAAGCGCTGACGCTTGCTGACCGCTCTCAGGAGAAGTCATTGAACAGTACAAATTGACAGGTGTTGCTATCCTGCGCCATATTTGGGAATTATGGCCATTTTGCCAACTTACCCCTGTAGCCAACTAGCCCCCCTCTCCCCTACACATCATGAAGCTCCTCACTGTGCAATTTCCTCTAGTCCCCTGTTGCCTCGTCCCTCTTGGGCAAAGAAAAATAATATAAAATTAAATATACCAGCTAAAAATTAAATATCTATTATTCGTATCGAGTATATAGTAATTAGTTAAAGGAATACAACAAACTTACGCGTACACCTGAAACGTGGAAGCAAAAATTAGGAACAACAGAAGCGGCAGATTGTACTGGTGGTGGTGTTACAACAATGCCTACGAAGGTACCTCACTCTCATTCCTGACAGAACTCCGTTTGTTGACAGAATCTGCAACCAACAGTAATTACATGTTTTGGTACGCAAGGTACCGTGTCTCACAGTCTTTGTACGTGTGGAGTGTAATGCACTTCCTTGGAAAAAAATTCCTGTTTCATGTTCTTATACACAAACGACAACCTTTCAAATTAGGCGTATTCTTATGCGCATTATAAATATTAGCTCTCCATTCTCATTCTAATGCGACAAGAAAAAAATATTCCAAGAGTACGCAATAAAGAGCAGCAGATTCGCATTGTAAAATTAAATGTAATTTTACAATATGCCAGTATTTATTACATATACCTTGCCAATATTTATAAAAACGTTCTTCATAAATATGGTATTTTATAATACGAATATGCCACAATTGTGCACGGCGGTAAATGTGGATGCAACATCTGTAGGCCAGTATCAGCGACTAAAAGGCTTGTCGTATTTGCATGAAATTCGGCAGAGGAGTTCTTTGCAAACAGTTGTTGAGCAATAATAATGTTAGCCAAAATCAGCACAGTGACAATCATCCTTCTTTCATGGAGTAATAAATTCCCAACGGTACTCTTCATATTTCTTGGCCGATCTGAAGTGCTGATGAAAGCACCAATGTAAACAGTATATCGCAATAAAGCAGCGACTCCATTCTGCGAAATTAGTAACAGGGACTATGAGGTAATAAAGTTGTTCTAACAAACACAATTATCTTAGTTTTTCAATCGTCTCCAAAGTTGTATAGGGTAACAGTACAACGTGTCAGAAGCGGAAATAATTCAGAATGTGCCGTATCTATAGAAATACGTATAACACTGAAAGAAGTGAGTTATACAGGTTTTCAGGCTTCCATGGCGGGTGTTCCATCGCGTAGGGGAACTGGATACTTAAAAGGCTACAGTGTTTGAAGTAAATTCGTTCTTTTTAACTACACAGTGCGCGCACATTTGTGACTCACAGTTTGCTAACATGATGCAGTTTACTTTGAATAGTACAAGCAGGTTAGTGTCAAATAAACGGAGGGAATTTTTGTCAAGTCAGTTATGCCACCGGTATCCTGGAAATCGGATTCTTTCACAAAAACAGCAAACAAGGGAAACCGTTCAGAATGTCTACAGTTTTATGTAGAAGTAAGTGCACGAAGAAAAATAAGACATGCCCGTGCATTGAAGAAAACAGCTGTTGAAAGTGCATACGAGGGTGGAAGAGGGAACTAAAGTTTCCGAAAAGAAAATTAGAACACTTCTGGTACAGCAGGACTCAATGAACTTCAGTCAATACGACCGGCAAGATACACAACGTGCCGGAATGTGTGACATAGACAATTTCGATGTGTCATTCGGAGCACAATTCACGAGTTTTATGTGCACGAAAGAACGTCACCAACTAACTCTAAACTTCTTCCGAAGGAGAGAAACAGGCCCAATCTTAAAGTGGTACATACAGCTTATGGAAAATCGTGAAGGATCTTACACTTCAATGTAATAAAAGAAACAACAGGATGGTCCTAAACGAAAAGTACGATATAAGATGAATGCGAGTATACGTCACAGCCCTGACAAAGTTCAGAGAAAGTCGTCCTGTTGTGTAGGAGGATGAGATGTAGGCCTACGTACACAGTAGCCATACTGGACCTAACAACTGCGGTAATGTTTGTGCATTGGGTCGGCTTGCACTGATATCGAGAAGGGAAAGACGGCTGCGAGCGTTTCATTCCCAAAGCCCTAGTTATCTTCAGATGCAACCAGAAAACAGGGGGCCACACAGCGAAATAAACGGCTAAAATTACATTCGTTGGTTACAAAGTCCATTCATAATTTGGAGTCGAATTCCGCACTGGTGACTGATAATACCTCCTACCCTAATCTACAGAAGGACAAAGCCCCAACATCGAATTCAAATAAGTAACGATGAAAACTGGTTAGGCATGAGAAACATTCCATTTTGTGGCACAATGTTAAAAGTACAACTTTATGAAGTAACAAAAGCTTATAAAATGAAGTGCAAAACCTTCCTCCATTCATAAATCATGGCTCCTGGCGGTCATACGGTGTTGAGACTTCCACCTTATGAACCAATCTGAAGCATACAGAATTAATCGGGGTGAGCGTGAAGTGGCGGGATGGCAGAAGTAATACATTTGGTACAAATGATTAACATTTCTGGGAACAGAGACCCTAAGAAAGTGAAAAAGACACTGGATCAGTGTTTGTGAACATGTAGGCAAAATACAAAAACAGTATCTTGAAGGAGAGTTTACATGAGGATAGTAATGATAATGGTGTTAGAGTTGTAAATTTTGCCACATCAAAAAATCTACTTGTTAAGAGCACGATGTTCCCACGCCGAAATATTCATAAATACACCTGGACCTCTCCTGATGGGAAGACTCATAATCAGACTGATCACGTATTGATAGATAGGAAATGGCATTCAAGTATACTCGATGTGCGATCTTTCAGGGGAGCTGACTGTGATACTTATCACTATCTGGTGGTTGCAAAAGTTAGGGAAAGACTGGCGGTAATTAAACAAGCAACACAGAAGTTTGATGCAGAGAGATTTAATCTCAAAAGCTAAGTGAACTAGATGTTAGGAAAAAGTATCAGATACAGATCTCAAACAGGTTTGCAGCTTTGGAGAACTTAAATGTCAGTGAGGACATAAATAGGGCTTGGGAAAACATTAAAGAGAGTATCACAATCTCAGCTAAAGAGAGTCTACGGCTGTATGAAAGGAAGCAGCATAAACCATGGTTTGACAAAGAATGTTCAAAATTTTTAGATCAAAGGAAGGAGGCTAAAATGCAGTGTTTACAGAATCCAAACCAAAGTAATGTAGATAATCTGAACAATGTAAGACGTGAAGCTAGTAGACATTTCAGGAAAAAAAAAGAAGGAATATCTGAAAACTATAATTAATGAACTTGAAACAAACAGTAAGAACAAGAATATCAGAGACTTGTATGAGGGCATCAATGACTTTAAGAAGGGTTACCAGCCTAGAACTAATGTAGTAAAGGATGAGAAGGGTGATCTGGTTGCAGACTCTCACAGTATTTTGGCTAAGTGGAGGAATCATTTCTTTCAGCTGTTGAGTGTACATGGGGTTAATGATGTTAGGCAGACCGAAATACATACAGCAGAGCCACTGGTGCCTGAGCCCAGTGACTCTATGGCTATTGAAAAGTTAAAAAGGCACAAATCACCAGGTACCAGGTATTGATCAGATTCCAGCAGAACTGATTAAAGCAGGAGGTAGGACAATTCGTTCTGAGATCCATAAACTTATTAAGTCTATTTGGAATAACGAGGAATTGCCTGAGCAGTGGAAGGAGTCAAGCATTGTACCTATTTATAAGAAGGGTGATAAAACAGATTGCAGTAATTATCGAGGCATATCACTTTTGTCAACCACACACAAAATTCTATCTGACAAGGTTAACTCCATATACAGAGGAAATTATTGGGGATCATCAGTGTGGATTTAGACGTAACAGGTCGACTAGTGATCATATATTCTGCATTCGTCAAATACTTGAAAAAAAATGGGAATACAATGAGGCAGTGCATCAGCTATTTATAGACTTCAAGAAAGCCTATGATTCAGTTAGGAGGGAGGTTCTGTATAATATTCTCATTGAATTTGGTATCCCTATGAAACTAGTAAGGCTCGTAAAAATGTGTCTAAATGAGACCTATAGCAGAGTCCGGGTAGGCAAACATTTGTCTGACACATTTCCTATTAAGAATGGTTTCAAACAAGATGCTTTATCGCCATTGCTTTTCAACTTTGCTTTGGAATATGCCATTAGGAGGGTTCAGGCAAACCAGGAGGGCTTGAAATTAAATGTTACATATCAGCTTCTAGTTTATGCTGATGATGTTAATATATTGGGCGGAAGCGTACATGCTATACAGAAAAACACAGAAGCTTTAGTAGTCGCTAGTAAGGAGATTGGTCTAGAAGCAAATGTTGAGAAAACTAAGTACATGGTCATGTCTCGCAATCAGAATGCAGGACAAAATCACAACACAAAGTTAGATAATAAATCTTTTGAAAGGGCGGAACAGTTCAAATATCTGGGAACAACCCTAACAAATTGAAATTCCAATCAGGAAGAAATTAAGAGCAGATTGAAGTCGGGGAATGCTTGTTATCATTCGGTGCAGGATCTTCTGTCTTCCAGTTTGCTATCCAAAAATACAAAGATTTTGCCTGTTGTTTTATATGGGTGTGAAACTTGGTCTCTCACACTGAGGAAGGAACATAGGCTGAGGGTGTTCGAGAATAGGGTGCTGAGGAGGATATTTGGGCCTAAGAGGGACGAGGTAACAGGGGAGTAGAGAAGACTACATAACGAGGAACTTAATGATCTGTACTCATCACCAAATATTATTCGAGTGATCAAATCAAGAAGAATGAGGTGGGCGGGGCATGCAGCACGTATGGGTGAGGGGAGAGGTGCATACAGGATTTTGGTGGGGAGACCTGAGGGAAGAAGACCACTTGGAAGACCCAGGCGTAGATGGGAGGATAATATTAAAAAGGATCTTCAAGAAGTGGGATGGGGGGCATGGACTGGATTGATATGGCTCAGGATAGGGACAGGTGGCGAGCTTTTTTGAATGCGGTAATGAACCTTTGGGTTCCATAAAACGCGGGGTATTTCTTGACTAGCTGAGGACCTGTTAGCTTCTCAAGAAGGACTCTGCTCCATAGAGTTAGTTAGTATTACAATCTAACAGTGAACTATTTATTTTCAAAAACTGCTTGTTGAGGATTACCACCATGTATGCTTACAAGAAGTATACATCACGTCTAGTTTCCTTTGCAGGGACTGCATTGCCTGTAGGCTTCGAGACAAACCAAATGAAACATGTAGCTGTCATTGTAGAAGCGACTTCTTGTTTCCGCTTGAAAAATCCAATGGCCAAAAATAACAGAAGCTCTAATACCCTGTCTCATTCAACCAGTTGGATAAAATAAGGAATTTTAAAAAATAAAAACACTTTATACAACAGAACCGCTATTTTATGTTAAATACATTCGTAATCATTCATAGTACGGAATTTTAAAAAAGCAGTTAACAGAACTTACATCATCTTGATCACCAATTTTGCACATGCCTTGTGATCCCAGTCATTACAACTCATGTACCTAATCCAGCCTCCCTCTGAATTAGAATTACTAAAAAAGGCCTTTTCAGAAACCTCATCCTGTGTTCGATATATGTTTAAATAAGTAGACTGTATTGTATTGTATTTGCATAAGTACATTAAAGTAAATGTGCACTGTTCATCACGCAACTTCCGCATCACATCACTCACTTCCTGTCCTAATTCGCGCGCTGCAAGACTGCTCCTGTAAAACTTGTCTATTAAGCGGTCTGCCACTACTGACTTTCTCTTAGCTCGCGTGCTGAAACAACTGGTGACGCTACATGATGCAATCGTCTTAAACCTATCACGCCACCTTGTCGCTTACGTCATCATAAAAATGACCACACATATCACCCAGCTGTGACAGTCTCGAACCATAAACAAATCGCCAACATACTCCCCCGATGAGTTCACTCGAAAGGTAAAAAACTGGAATTTAACCCTCTGAGGGGAGAATCACTAGTTTATGGATTGGACGTTTTGTACTTCCTGCCGTTGTCTTGATGGCTGCAACTCGCACCAGACCATCACGTCCAGGGTGTATCTCTTCGACCACTGCCATTTTACAGTCCTGAGGTGAGTGGGTTCCTCTCCTTGATGACAACAATCATACCTGGACGCAGATTCGGCTGAGTGGAGGCCCATTTGCCTCTTTGCTGCAAACTGTTCAGATAGCCTGTGGACCATCTTTTCCAAAGCTGTTCCTGGATCTGCTGCAAGTACTGCCACCTGGATAGACGACTAACAGATACATCAGACAGGTCATGTTCAGGAAAACTTCAAAGGTGCACCTATCAGGAAATGTTCTGGACAAAGATAGGTGGGGTCGTTTGGATCGTTGGATAAAACTGTTAGAGGGCGAAAATTCAGACATGCCTCTACTTGAGTGAGGAGAGTGCTTAGCTCCTCAAACGTAAATGCTGTGGACCCTACCAATCTTTTTAAGTGATATTTCATAGATCGCACGCCAGCCTCCCAAAGTCCCTCAAAGAGTGGTGAATGTGCAGGAATAAAATGCCACAAAAATACTTCTGAATTTGCAAATTCCCGAAGTATTGACTGATGTGCTTCTCATGCAAAAAGCTTCCTGAGTTCTTGAAGTTCATGATGAGCTCCAACAAATGTTGTCCCATTGTCCGAGTACAAGTTTAAACATTTCCCCCTTCGTGCAATAAATCTTCGAACAGCAGTAATAAAAGCATCTGAAGTCAAATTGCTGACTAATTCAAGATGAATTGCCTTGACAGCTAGGCAAATAAAAATGAAGACATAGCATTCCACTTGAATCTTGCTCCTTGGAGATCCTTGTTGGACATAAAATTGTCCTGCATAATCCACACCACAGTTCACAAATGGCTGTGCCGTTTGTACTCGTGCTATTGGAAGCTGACCCATTAGTTGTTGAGATGCAGCTGCCCTTTGCTTAAAGCACGGTAAGCATTTGTGGAGTACTGACCGTATTATTTGTCTTCCTCTAGGAATCCAGTATTTCTGTCGAAGCGAAGCAAGCAAACACTGAGGTCCTGCGTGTAGTAGTCTTTGATGTTTTTCCCTAATTGTAAGTTCTGTCAAGTGATGCCTTGAAGGTAGGATGACTTGATGACAATTCTCGTATGGCAATGAAGAATTTTTGAGTCTTCCACCAACTCGAAGCATTCCATGCTTGTCTAAGAATGGGTAGAGACTGTACGTGTATAGTTCACTATTCTTCCTTACCTCATGTGATGATTTGAGATCCATTATCTCCCCATGATAGAAAACTTGCTGCACCATATGAATGCATGCATACAATGCTGTCTTCAAGTCCGACGCCTTCAAGTGGTCTGTTTTTGTCCTTGGGATTAACGAGTGTTGTGGCAAAAACGCTGCACATACGCTGTCACTCTGACGAGCTTAGCAAGTGATGAAAATCTTTCCACATACTCAGTTTTGGGTGCGTATGTACTTGCTACTAAAGACCTCGTTTTGCGTTCTTCCGGAACGTCCTGGATCAATTCCACTTTCCCTAGAGAAGGCAATGATGTAGCTAACTGCAGAAGCCAATGTGGTCCATGCCACCACAACTGCAGATTCATCAAATTCTCCTGCATAAAATCTTGTCAACTAATTCTGCTAATAGAACTGCACCACATAGTTCCAATCTGGGTAAAGTTACCTTCTGCACTGGTGTAACCCTATAACGTGAACACAATAAATGACTCTTAATCTCCCCCCGATAATTAATCAACTGACCGCAGATAAACACATGTTCCATATGCCTTCTCTAAAGCATTTGCAAACCCATGAACTTGTATGTTGACTACTCCCTTTAGAAATACCAAACGATCGATTTCAAAGTGCTTAACACTGTCAAGCTCTCTGTACAATTGTTGCCAATTCTCCCATAATTCAGTTGGCAGTATATCGTCCCAACTCAATTTGTGGAGCTACAATTCCTGTAAAAATATATTGTAAGGAATAACCGATGGACTAATGAGTCCTAAAGAATCAAAAATAGATGCGAAACCCGCCGCAACCTTGCGCTTGGTAACATTTTCCGTCAAAGCTACTGACTTCTTGCTAGTTGCAATAGTAAATTTAAACAATGTTGGATGCCAACAAAGATCTAAAGCCTTGCCCTTATCCTCTCCATTCACCTGTCATGGTAGAGCCATTTTCCCGTGCTGCAGGAGGTACTGCTTCTAAAATCCTAGGATGGTTGGAACACCATTTCCTTAATGGAAACCCTGCACTAGCGAGCAGTGCAATCAAATCAGCCTGGAGTTTTATTGCTTCAGTAATATTATTACATCCGCTGAGCACATCATCGATGTAGAAATCCTGTGAAAGAACCCTTGATGCTTATGGATATTTCTCCCTTACATCCTCCGCGAGTTTCTTCAGACGCGCAGTAGCCAAATAAGATGCTGTTGATGTCCCGTATGTTACAGTTTGTAGTTCGTAAACTTGAATTGGTGTATCTGATGAAACTCTCCACAGTATGCGTTGCAGACCTGTGTCTTTAGGATGAACCGTGATTTGCCGATATATATCTTCTCAATGTCCGGCGTAAAGGCAATTTGGTGAATGTGGAATCTTAACAATATCGAGAATAAATCTTGTTGAATAGTAGGTCAAATCATCAGCGTATCATTTAAAGACTGCCCATTGGTGCTTTTCGCACTCGCATAAAACACTACCCTGAGTCTGGTTGTGCTGCTGTCATGTTTGAATACAGGATGATGAGGAAGATAAAATGTCTCCTTGCCGTCAACTCCACCACCCCCAGATACCAGCTGCATTTGCCCAAGTTCTTCATATTCCTTCATGAACTCTGCGTAATTCTTCCGTATTTCTGGTTGGTGCTGAAGCCGTTTCTCCAGCGGCTGGAATCTATACCGTGCTTGATCATAAGGACTACCAAGTCCCTCGTGACCTAACTTCCGTGGTAACTGCACTACAAATCTTCCAGTGTCATCTCGTGTAATGGTTGCTTGGAAATGACTTTCGCATTCCAGCTCCTGTGTAGTTTTGGGAAGTGTGTGAAATTCTTCAACTGCCCAAAAACGTTGTAGTTGTGCATCTAAACGGTTTCCTTCCAATGCTAAACATGATGTATCTGCAGGTTGCCCTGGATGCTGTATGCGTCCCGCCAAAATCCAGCCCAACTCAGTTTCTTGGAGTGTGGGAACTCTCCCATTACCAATGTATTTCCCAGGACGACGTAGATTAAAGAATAGTTCCGCTCCAATCAACATATCCATATCTTCTGGATGAGGAAACCCTGGATCTACGTAAAATAGCCGAGTAGGCAACGTCCATTAATCATGTTCAATGTAACGTGCTGGCACATTTCCTGTAATCTTTGGTAAAATAAAACACATTACTTGTACCTGAAATTTGTTATACCTGGAGCAAAGCTGTATGTTGACACTGTGTTTAGCATCTGATGCTACATTGTTGGTTTCCTTTAAAGGAGTGTAATTCCTTGTTCTCCGCAGCCCTAGTACATCCACCATAGCTTCTGTTATGAAACTAACCTGCGAGGCACTGTCTAGCAAACATCTGCATTTGTGTAATCGACCCCTGACATCTCGTACATTCACAATGGCTGTCGACATCACCTGTATCAAAATTCTGCTTTAAGGAACAATATGGCGCATGTCTAGGTGTGACATCTGACGAACGTGGACTTGTCCGTCCCTCACTGTGCTGCGTGGGTGCTTGAGAATCATGCTCTTGATGTATCAAGATATGATGCTTCTTCCTACATTTACAACAATGTCCCGATCAACATTTGCTAACTTTATGGCCCTGCCGAAGGCAATTATAGCATACCTAGTGTTTCTGAACCCATGGCCTCCTTTGTGGCATATCCGCACTTAAAAATACTGTACATTCACACAAATAATGTGATTCAGAACACAGTACAACTTGCTCTCAGTCACAGCCATAAAAGTGTCAGAATCCCGTGGTGATCGTCGCTGTTGTTTCCCACCCTGCGTTTCTTTGGCATTAACAATGTTTGTGGAAGGCTTTAGTGTTTCCAACACCTGACATATCTGCTCCATAAATGTAATTAATTCCTTAAGTGATGGGAACCCTCCATCTGCTTGTTTCATTTGCCACTCGCGACGTGTCTGATTGTCCAAACGTTCTACAACCAGTTGTGACAATATGATGTCCTCTAAAGGCTGTTCTAAGTTTAATGCCTTCAGGGCATTTAAGTTGCCACAAAATGAGTTTACAAATTGCCTCATCTCTCCCACGTCCTCTTTACTGATTGACTTCAAACCCAGCAATTGTCTGACATGAGTGGCCGCAATTAGCTTCTTGTTCTCGTATCTGTCCACCAACAGATTCCAAGCTATTGAATAATTATCAGTTGTGATAGGAAGCCCTTCAACCAACTGAAATGCTTGACCCTTCAGTGGCAATAGCAAGTAATTGAATTTTTCAATGGACGTTATATCTGTACGACTGTCAACCATAACCTTGAAAACATCTTCAAAAGTTGCACAATTTTCATATTTTCCCTCAAATGTAGGCAAGGATATTGATGGCAGTTTCACAGTAGCGCTTCTGACCGTCTAAGTAATGTCACTGCCAGTTGTATTCTGCAAAAAAGACAATGTTTGTACCTTAGGTACTACCGACCTGGCCCCTTTCTCCAATGTTGCCGATAGCCTCTCCATGTCTGATTTAAGGTTATAGTACGTCTCCTCAAAGAGTGTCCGATCAGCCTCATGGTCATGTTCTTCATTTTCCTCCAACAAAGACTGACACCCTTCAAACTTATTCCAAATTTCTGCTAAAGTATCATAACGTACCTTGACCTTGTTTGTCTCCTGAAGTATCAAACTGAGCCACAAAATGTTTGATTCTTGTCAAAGACCCCTTGACAACACATCGTCTCTTTGTAAGACACTGAATCTTACGTGGATCCATATTAATATGTATATGAATATAAAGGAAAGTGTGCTAGGATAGTAATTGTCTGACCTGCCCTGTCACGTCTGACCTAATCTGCAGTGCCCTCGTGCTCTGTCTGTAGAAGAAGTGATGTAACGCCTGAGTAGAATCACGTCCGTGCGCACAATGGATCGTGGTATCCGCCGCGAAGAAGTCACCACTCTGTACGGTGTCTTGTATTTCCAGAATAAGTGACAATCCATTGTGATTATCTCCTGTTGAATCTGTTGCGTGTCCAAGCCCTATACCGAGCGCCCTTAAGATAGCAGTGCAACAGTGCGTGAATTGCGACACAGCTGCGTACTTACGTATGCCCTCGACACCGCTTTCACTTTAGCTCAAAATCCGGCCCGGAGGACCAAAATTATGTTCGATATATGTTTAAATAAGTGGACTGTATCCTATTGTATTTGCATAAGTAAATTAAAGTAACTGTGCACTGTTCACGCAACTTCCGCATCACATCACTCACTTCCTGTCCTAATTCGCGCGCTGCAAGACTGCTCCTGTAAAACTTGTCTATTAAGCGCTCTGCCACTACTGACTCTTTGTCTTAGCTCGCGCGCTGAAACAACTGCTGGTGACGATACATGATGCAATCGTCTTAAACCTATCACGCCACCTTGTCGCTTACGTTATCATAAAAATGACCACACATATCACCCATCTGCGACAGCCTCGAACCATAAACAAATCCCCAACATCCTGCATTACCATCGTTTTATTCAGACGTTTTCACGTGGTTCTGTTTTGTCACTATTGATTTATTAATTCTTATCCAAATCTCTTCTTCTAACTTTCTTTTTGCCTGCTTTTGCCACACTCATATTGGGAGCTGTTTCCGTTTAGAAGTTCCCGGACTCATAAGAGCGATCGGTACTCCCTTATAAGGCAAACTGATGAGTATTGCTGTCTTTCCATGTCGTATGCTGGTTTTACTACCTTCTTCCATCCTTTGGACATTGGCAGTTATCTTAAGTGCTTACAGTGCAGTATCTGCAGCAGGCAATTAGTCATTATGATTATTTCCATTAATTTGTAACAAATCAGAATGATTACGCATAAGAACCAGACACCTCTTATTTCTGTGATAAATTCCCTTGCAGCTCAATATCTTTTTCAGTCACACCAAATGCATCTAGAAGATGCTCTGTTACTGCACATAAGCAGATAAGCCCAGAGGCTATAAGACCACATCTAAAATATTCAGAAAGAGAAAAGCAAAAAAAAAAAAAAAAAGAAGTGGTAAGGCTAGATCAGGAATTTACAGGAGCAGTCCAGAAAAGCTAGAATTTTTTAACACAAAAAAATGTCAAAAAAATTGCTTCACAACAAACAAGAAAATTGGTCTATTAGGAGAATAAAAAGGGTATTATCATGCAATTGCTCTGACTCTGTTCTGGGAGCTGAATTTATGATCATTCAGAATCTCAGAGACAGCAGGATAGACCTATAGTCACTGTGTGATGATCAGATCAATAACAATAGTTTTATAGTGGTGCAGACTGTCACCAAAAACGACAAACTGTCGTTATATTTGGAGTACTTAAAGCAATGATGGAACAGATTATGAGGTAATCTTTCCTCAATGATACCGAAATACATGGACGTTCATATTTCCAGAGAAGGATGATACAAGAACAGATAATGTAGAACACTTCCTCTGCCTCCTGAAGGAGATGGTACAATATGAATGGCATCATACTTGATGTTTCACACTGACATAACAAGTCAAGTAGACTTTTCTTGCAGTAGCAACACACTTGAGGGTAATTTCTTAAAATGTATTCTGTACATTCATATTCTCAAATAGGTGCTGCTAGTTTACAATGTTATGCCAGTTTGTTATGTTGTACCAGTGTGCCCCAAGCCTTGTACCAATCTACCCCTTGACAGGAGCAGACTGGTACAAATATCAGTGAATTAATTCACAACAGTCTTATACACTGGTAAAAATGTACACATGTGCACAACCTATAGATTACAAACTTGAATAAAACCGACTTTCAGTAGTTTTAAGCCATATACAATATATTCCCATTTATTTTATGGAATTACTAAGATGACCAATGACACTGAACATCATGGAGATGTGAACTCACTCATACATACTGCCATCATAATATGTACACATCAAGAACCCCCTTGAGAAAGTGTGTTGATTTCAGATAGGAGAGCTCAGATACAATTTTACTGAAGAGAACTGTATGGACACTTTCTAGGTGCCTCTAATGGTACAACGAAGTCCTGCAAAACATTACGTCAGCCATCCACATACAAATATTATGGAAGACTCACAAGACATCAACAATGCATTCCAGAAAAAAGTCTGTTCATTTGTGTGTGACCTTACTATATGTATGAATAATGTAACACTGAGGTGTGTTCACATAACCGTTGTTGCCATGAAAATACAAGAAGTATTACATATTCTAAGAGTGTGTCTTTACCCTTACTTATCCAGCATGCAAAGCACATGCGTTCTATTACAAACGCTGTCATCTGTGGCCTGTCTGGCTCTACCATATTTTTCCACATTATCTCATAAACAGCATAACTTTTGGAAAAAAAAAATTAGTCAATATAAAATGTGTTTTGATTTCCTCTACAACTATTGTTTGAAACTTTTCTCATTCTAACAAGAATTGAGCGAAACATTCCCATAAATGTACATAGGTCTCCACGTAAAGTAACTGTTATCCTTGCCAGACTTTAAATCAAACTTGAATTTCTTGACAGATTTTAAAAAAATCCTCAAATACAAAATTGCATGAAAATTTGTGCAGTGGGAGTCAAGTTGTTTCATATGGATGAAAAGACGGACATGACAAAGCTAATAGTCACTTTCCGCAATTTTTCAAATGTGCCTAATAACACAGCAAAACAGATTCATATGCGTTAATGCTCAATAAGTTGTTGGTATCATCACAGATAACATACTACTTAAACACTTAAGCACAAATCTCAGCTTTCATAGCTCTGGCCACAAGAAATTAATTTTTCCCCACATCAGGGCCATATAAGATTTCAAACGCTTCCATTGCCTCGCAATTTCAATTCACAGAAAACACAGAATTATAATACAAAGCTAGGCCCATCCACTCATATTTACAATAATTAACCTTTACAAATGATAACATGACAATCTTAAATTTCAACTTACTTTTTAATTACAAGGATCATTCAAAAATAAATGGCAATACTGTTCCAAAATTAACAGAATGTACATTTTAACGGTGTCTGTTTAGAAACCATTAACATAGCTTCCTGCCACATTGCAGACACATTGCTACACTTGTGAAAGATGTATGACACCACCAGCAGTGTCTCTTTCTCATATATCAGTCATTGCATGCACTATGCATTCATGACATAATCTCTCATCCTGAAGTGGATGCCACAGTGGATTTTTCACTTTGTGAAAGAAGTTGTAGTCACATGGGGTCATACCTAGTGAGTAAGGTGGATGTTTCAGAACTTCTCAATTACATCTTCTGACCACAGAAAATGTGGTCACTCACAACACAGTTTGGAATGCTATGTTCCAAGAGGTTTCTGTAGTAAACAGCCTTCACTGTAATGCAAAGGTGGAGAGCATGTGTCAGTGGAATAAACTCATAAATGAAAGCCACAGTGAACATGACTTTTGGCTGACCCTGTTCCTGTCAACATTTTCCTGGGCATGGCATAGATGAAAGGATAATATTAAAATGGATCTTCAAGAAGTGGGATGGGGGGGGGGGGCATGGACTGGATTGATATGGCTCAGGATAGGAACAGGTGGCAGGTTCTTGTGAGTGTGGTAATGAACCTTCGGGTTCCATAAAACGCGGGGAATTTCTTAACTAGCTGACAACCTGTTAGCTTCTCAAGAAGGACTCTGCTCCATGGAGTTATTTATGGTGTTCCTTGGTGATGCCATTCACTTGACTGTTTCTTCGGCTCCGATTAATATGAACAGGCCCATCTCTCATCCATTGTCAGGCTGTAGCAAAGCAAGGTTTCACTTCACATTCATAATGACTCAAATGCAGTTTGGTAGTTTCCATATGTTGCCACGTGTATCTCTGTCAGGTTGTGTGGCATCCGATGTACACAGATTTTCCACATTTTCAAATTCTGCATTAAGATTTTATGGATGGTGGACCAGTCTCACTCAACAGTTTTGTACATGTCCAGTGTCAATGTGTACCCAGTAGTGTTCTCACACAAACATTAAATTTGTCAGCTGCTGTGACAGGCCGGCTGGCTCCCTCACACACTGAAAGGCACGCACCCATCTGGCAGCAGTGCAATATTGCAGAGCTTCTTCACCACAAAGCTTCCTGTATTCCTTTGTGACATTGTTGTGCATTTCATCCAAGTGCAACCTGGATTCTGATAGACCAGTGTTGTTGATACTTCCTGAACATGTTTATAGAGAACCTCCAAGAGATATATGATGCTTAACACCAATAAAGGATAGTTAAAACATGTCACAGATTCATACAAACAGGCTGTGACATTCAACAAGCATAACTCCTTTCATACAGCATTTACATATTCACAAGACTGCCAGGAGCACTGCACAGCACCAGTGTTGCCCCTAATTTTTGAATGACCTCAGTAGGTAATTTCAATTCCTGCACTGATAATCAAGCACCATGTTTTACACACACAAAATTCAACAAAATGTATGCAAAGTATAAAAACACAGTCAAATGAATATCAATTTCAAAACCAGCTGATCATTCACAACATCTGCATATTAACTTTCCAGTCAAAGTTTATTTACAAATACACTGAAGAATTCCTTGTATCAATCTTGGTATGAGTGTATGAATATGTTTATACATACTCATTTTATAAGAAAAAGTTGGCCCAGCATGAATCTCTTATTCCAATAATGTCTTGCAAGTAAAACCAATTATGATAATACAACACCTGAGTTCTTGAAGTTTAATTTTACCCTACTGGAACAATGAAATAGATTATTTCTGCCACAGAAAATGTCCTCACATTTACTTAGAAAAATGTGGATGGATTCAGACTTGAGTGTATATAATTACCAGAGCCATCACTATAACCAACAGATTATCCATAATATCCATCACATTCAACCTAATCACTCAATTGGTAAAATAAATTAATGTGCTACTAATGTTAAAGTTCACAGCTTGAAGAACTGAACTATGAGACAAGAATTCTGTACTTCTATGGAGCTGAAGTCTGAAAAACAAGTTAAAGAAACTCTGCCACTGGGTTCTATTGAGCCAACAGATTCTGGCACACAACTCCACAGACTATTTCTTAAAGGCCAGTTGTAATACAAATCTTAAAACCAATCCATAGTGAACTGCAAATCCATGCTCCTCTTTAGCTTTCACATGGTGTATGAATTGTTATAAGTAAGGCAAGGATGTTTATGACATGTCATATTTTTTTCCTTGCCATTATTATCATTATGAAGTTATTTTCAGTATGTTTTAGTATACTTTGATTAAAATTATATGGTTTTTATTGTGCATATAATTGCATATTTCGGCCTTTTTAGGATTTGGTCATATTTCGACCATTTAAGGGCATATATTATCATATTTTATGCATTTTGTTCCTTTCAAACCAAATTTTGTGAAAATTATATGCCAAGTGGAAGTTATTGATTTTCTGACCTGGCAAGAAATATCTTTCTGCTAGAGTTACGGTTCCTTTACAAAAAAAGAATGGGGAATGGATAAGCTATTACATAAGCAACATATTTTGGAATCCAGCTTTTGTGTACAGTAGGACCGGAATTGCACCAGGTTTCGTCCAATTAAAATGTTAATAACAGGACACCCCATAAGAAAATGTAGAAGGGGTGGGGATTTTCATGTTTTGTAACAGCAAATCATCGGCTGATTATGTGGCTAAAATTATTGACTATCGGATTATCGGAAGAAGGAAGAGTCATCTACCTGCTCTCTGCCTCACCTAAATTTGTCCGCAACTATAGCAGACTTGCTGTGAAGGTCATCTCAGATGACTCATCTGCTTTAGGAATGACAGACAGAGTGATGCAATTAGTGGTGGGGGGAGATTGCAGTAACATGATGAGTTCGTTTTTCCCTCCCTAAGTGACTTGGAAGATTTGATTGTCACCTCAGTCTTCAATCAGTCTCAGCTAAAGATGCCTAAAGTAAAGCCTTCAAAAAATACTAAGTTAAGAGAATTTGTAGTGGGGGGTTGGAAGCAACATTTTAGTACAGATGGCCTGATACTATTTTGTAAAGTATGCGTAGTAAAAGTTGCTGCTGAGAAGCAGTTTAATGTGCAACAACACTGCAGCACCTCAAAACACAAGAGCAGTGTGGCTCAAAATTCTGCATTAGAGAGCCGGCAACAACTACTGTTCCAGAAGAAATCAGTATCGTCCATGCCAAGCAAAACATCAGAGTTTTCCAAGGACCTCTGTGAGATGATGATGTCTGCTGATACCCCTTTGCATAAACTCAATAACCAGCATTTAAGGAAGTTTCTAGAGAGGTACACCAATCAGCACATTCCCAGTGAAACAACTCTACGGAAAAACTATGTGACTGCTTGTTACCAAGACGTTTTAAATAACATAAGATCTTGCATTGCCGACAACAAGATATGGATTACCATTGATGAAACCACCGACGTTGAACGGAGGTACATAGCTAATGTTGTTGTTGGGATTTTAAGAGAAGACCGACCTGGAGAAACATTTCTCCTTTCTTGTGAAGTGTTGGAGAGGGCTAACCACTCAATCATTCCTGTGCTCTTTGACAGCGCTATGAATCTCCTGTGGCCAGATGGGGTGAAGAGAGAAAATGCTCTTCTGCTAGTAACAGATGCAGCTCCATACATGGTGAAGGTGGCCAAAGGTCTGAAGATGCTGTATCCAAAAATGGTGCACCTAACTTGCATTGCATAGGGTAGCTGAAGAAATTCGTGGGAACTATCCTGATGTGGACAAGCCAAATTCTAACGTGAAAAAAATATTCATCAAAGCCCCACTACGAGTGCAGAAATTCAAAGAAATCGCCCCTTCAATGCATCTGCCTCCAGAACCTGTCCTCACACGTTGGGGAACCTGGCTCCAAGCAGCAGTTTATTACTGCATCAACTATAGTGAAACTGACAAAGTTGTTAGTAGTTTCAGTGACAACGAAGCTTCCTCGATCAAAGTTGCTAAGCTGCTGTTTTCAAACAACACTTTGTCCGGAAACCTCGCCTATATCAAGTCCAACTTCAGCAAACTAGCAACAACAATCACTCAACTTCAAACAACGGGTGTAGAAGTCTGCCGGGGTCTTGAACTTGTGAAAAATGTTGAAAGTGAGTTAAATGTAGCCCATGGCACGGTAGATGACAATGTGTTTCCAAATTACAAAGTGTACTCCATCGAAATGAAGGATATTCAACAATCTGCAAGATTAGTGACATTCTTAGTGGTAAGCAGGCAACATTCGAGGAAGACGACCCAGAACTTAGTAGCAATGATTTCACATTTTTTAAATATACCCCAATTACTTCCTGTGATGTGGAAAGGAGTTTTTCCCATTATAAAATGATGCTAAGTGACAATTGGAGATCATTTTTGTTTGAACACTTCACAATGTGTGTAATTGTTTACTGTAATTCTGAGAACAACAGTGACGACTGAACATAATACCCTAGGTCCCATTATGTATAATTTATTTTTCTGTAGCCAATTAGCATGGAAACAATTATATGGTCAGTAAATAAAGTGGAATCTTATTCATTTGAAATATTGTGTTGAATGCTTCTTATGTAGACAGTACAATTTAGCCTTATACTAAAGCAAAATGCTATAAACGAGGCCAAGTTTATTTTTAGGTTACACCTTAATATCTGAGAATTAATCAGTCAGATTTTTTTATAAATAAAGCTCGATGATTTTTTTACATTATGTTGGAGATTGTAGGTCATATTTTGAAATTATTAGGTCATATTTGGTAATTTTAAAGTCATAAATGCTTGCATATTTGCATGATTTTTAGGTCATAAACATCCTTGCCCTAGTTATAAGTGATACAAAAATATGGATATGACACAACCATTCGTTATTACTATACCACACCAACTGGACTTTGTCCGCATATTAAAGCACATTATTCTTAGAACACATTTTGGAGACTGGCTCTGCCTCTGCCCTCAGGTATGAAAGGGACTACTAGACACTCTTTACTACTAGGCATAGAAGCAATCCAAATGGGCAAATATACAACCCAAACCACATCTGATCAGATGATATAATAAGACAGGCAATGTACGTGTAACATAAAAGTGATGCACATTTGCATAACCATTCTTGTCATGGAAAAGCAATAAGTATTACATTTTCTGAGCATGTGTTTGTAGCCTTAGTTATCCAGCACGCAAAGTGCACACACCATGTTACGTATGTTGTCATCTGTGGCCTGTCTGGCCTTACCATATTTTTCCACATTATCTCATAAATGGCACAATTTTCTAAGAATAAATATTCAAAATAAAATGTATATTTTGATTTTCTCTATAAATGTTATCTAAAACATTTCTCATTCTGAAAAGTATTCAGCGACATATTATCATAAATATACATATCAAGCAATCCCATTACAGACCTGGACAGGCCTTTAGGGTTCCAGGAGGTTGAGGCTCCAAAATTTCTAGACAATCGGCACATGAAGGTGGTAAGGTTGTCAGCCTTATACACCGGCCGCCTTTACCTCCCAGGAAATACTACTGGTACTCGTTTCTGTTAGAGGCTGAGTGGACCTCAGGGCCATAGTGCGACCGAAAGGATTATGTCATTGAAAAATTCCAATGACACCCTCGGGAATCGAACCCACGACCTTCCGGCTTGTAGAGCAGTGCCACCGCGTGCCCCATAAATATTCATATGTCTTCATTTAAGGGCACGCGGTGGCGCAGTTGGTTGAGGCACTGCGCTACAAGCCGGAAGGTCGCGGGTTCGATTCCCGATGGTGTCATTGGAATTTTTCATTCACATAATCCTTTCGGTCGCACTATGGCCCTAGGGTCGACTCAGCCTCTAACAGAAATGAGTACCAGGAGTGTTTCCTGGGGGTTAAAGGCGGCCGGTGAGTAGGGCTGACAACCTTACCACCTTCATGTGCCGACTGTCTAGAAATCTGGGACGCCTCAACCTCCTGGAACCCTAAGGACCTGTCCAGGCCTGTAATGGGATTGTTTTTTACGTATGTCTTCATTTAAAGTACCAATTATTCTTGTCAGATGTTAATCAAACTGTAATTTTTTCTAAAGATTTTTGAAAAATCCTCAAATACAAAATTTCATTAAAATCCATCCACTGGGAGCCGAGAGTTTCCATGTGGATGGCTGGACAGATAGACACAACAATATTTGTAGTCACTTTTCACAATTTTGCAAACATGCCTAATAATGAATATTAGCCTTAGCCAGTGGGGCCAACTATGGAGACTCCTACCCCATTTGTTACCTGAGAATGAAAGGAGAAACGATCTCTGCAACACTATGTTTTTAGGGTACTGCACTTTAATCAGACAATGGACAAAGACCAATTGGTGCATCACAGTAATGACAATACCCACTTCTTGTTAAATTTCAGGAATACAAGAGGCTGAGAACAGCTTTTTCTATCAGACCCAACTGAGTGGGTATTTTTCTTACTCTCGCCTAGAACGGGGACTCATCCTGTCCCCAAATTTCATTCTAATTTTTATTTTAAACATGGGATGCTGGACAAAGTCCTGAAAGTGAAAGACTCCAAATTACAATTATCTGTTGTCTTACTCTGCTTTCACGGTAGTGGTAGTAGAATGACTGATTAAATTCCAACATCTCTTCCATTTTAAAGTTTAAAAAGTGTGAAGAAATCAGAGTCATGCAAGCACATCCTGCTACTGAAATCACCTGGAATAACTCATCCCTTCATTTCAGAATATTTTGAGTAGAAACTGTATTGATGGCCCTATGCTTAACACTTCAGTGCAGAATTAAATGCTGTGTGCAATCTGCAAAACTTCATTCGACAATTGAAACCAGTACCCTGCAATGCACCAAGGTGTCATTCTGCAACAGAGGGTTAATTAAGTACCATGCCATAAAGACATATGGGGACTGGACATATAAGCTCCATACTGACTATAATGTCATGAGTGGTCAGCTTTGTGTTCCTCCTGTCGACTGAGCCCCAGTACTCATTAGATGGGCACCACAGGTGGTCTTCATGTTGTGAAAAAATTAACATGTGCCTCTGTCAGGAATCATTCATTCTATACTCTACTCACTACACTGAATGACATCTCAGAATACGACATGTAGTATGTGTCATCAATATACAGAATTAACTCAGTCAGCTAAATACAGGATAAAATCTTGCATCAAATCATATTTTCTAGAAACCAAGTTACCATTCCCAGAAGAATGATGGATAAAAATTTGTACAAAATGAGATACCTCTTAAAATAATTATGATTACTGACTTCACTTCTACGTTATTTAAGCAAAATAATGGAGTTCTTCTTTGGAAATTCTTCCTCATTCTAATCAGAACTCAGAAGCCTACACAGAACGTAACTCTCACTGCTGAATGGATACTTGGCTCAACACTACACATTTATCTGTACTCCTAAAACTAATTTAAAAACATTATCCATATTTTTATACCCACTCTTTGAATACAAACATCATACTGTACACCATCAAGAAAACATATTACTCACTTCTCAACAGGTGCAATGCTTTTATCTAGTTTTCCTTACATCATGGGATGAGAATGTACCAGAAACTGTTTACAGAATAAGAAGTGCTCTTTGATGACCAATAGGCCAACATCAAGCATTTCATTATTATCACAAAACACTCAGCTATGTGCACACAAAATGTTGTGTCCCTCATACTAAAAATTACATATAAGTACTGAAACAGAAAATCAATTTACCTTAGTCAGTTCAAAACCTCCACGTAATGTGCCTGATGGCTGAGAAATAGCAGCACCTGTAACAAACACAAGTAATAATTACATTTTAAGATAGTTAAAAGACGACCATGTTTGTTAAAATTGACAAAATATTAATCCAAAAAAGAACAGGTTTCACAGGTATGTCCTTTCACATATGGCATTTGAAATATATGGGAATCTTCTTGGCCTGTTTGACCCTTAAACATGGGATAGATTGGCTGTTCTGAAGCTTCTGCAACCAGCTACCAATCTATGCCACGTAACATCCCAAAAGAGTGAACGCCACATCTGAAATAGTCTTACAGATCTATTCTTTATTAACACAGAACTTATAGTCACAGGTTCCCCTTGACTGCAGTTGCAGTTGTTCTTAAGCCTGAAATGGAAAATTCCTCAATCTGTCATAAAATGGGTTGCCTGCAAAGCAAACACTCGCCATTCATGGGGTATTAAAATACTGCAAATGGTAAAACAACAAAGCAAAATGAAGATACCTAAAAGATAATTACATGCAAAATAATTAATAATAAACACAAAAACATTTGTGCGGGGTTTATTGCAATGATGTTAATTTTCCAGGCCCACAGTTGCCAGGGTGATCAAATGATTGGAAAAACAAGACACAGTAAAGACATGACCTTTGATTGCTTTGTCTTCTTCTACATGTCCTTACACGTGTGCTGTATCATGCCACAACCTCCAAATCTGCTTAAATTTCATCCACCAACTCACAAAATCTTCAACCTCAAAGAAATGATTAAGTCATCCAAACTAGTTAACCCTTTTTCAGAGTGCTAGTAGTCATCTGTGACCCCTCCACAACAGCATCAGAATTTTCTTCATCCTCTGGTTCACAAAGTGTGGTCCATTTTTCAAGGTCCTCCTTCGTTAACTCAGTATTATGAGAGCCAAGAACTTACTGGGTATTAACCTCTACCAAATGTTGATATTTTTCTCCTGGAACTATACAAGCACACACAAGTATGTTCCTCATTTCAACCTGCTGCCTAGGGCATCAGCAGAAATCATTATCTGCCTCAGGCCAAAGTTTCTTCCAGAAGTTATCAAGAACTGTGGGCTTCAGCCCATCTGCAGACTCCTTTATATTTATTATGCAGTCAGAACAAGTTTATGGATTCTAGCATTCCCTGCCATAACAAAGGTCCCCATCTCAATTGCATCCAAGATACTGCAGAAGGTGTAGCAAGTGTAATCAGTGTTCAATGTGACTTCATATAAGGAACACTTTATATTAAGAATACAGCTACTTCATATCATTTACAGTGAATTATTTTAAACTTTACTAACTCAATGACACATAGTCTAATCACAATGTAGTAAGATGACAAAGCCCACAAACTGTAACAAGAAAGTTCATATAAAGGATGTCCTGAGCACCACAACAAAGAACGCCTTGATGTACCAAAACTGGCATAAGTGTAGAGCACAAGCAAATACAAACATAACTGTGACCTTGAGTTTCATAAGATCAGTAAACTTACATTAATCTGCATACAACAATGTACATAAACTCTGACCAAACATTTTAGTTTTCATTACATGCCCCCAAAGATCACTCTTGAGTTCTGTTCTTCATTTGTTAAAAATTAGACCCATTCAAAACATACTAATGCAGCGCAACCTTTCGCAAGAAGTGATAGTAGTTTGTTTGGTTTGTTCTTAGAATTACAATGACGAACGGAAAATCTGTACAAAATGTGATCCAGATTTTGACCACCTTCCAGATCCAATACAATGGTTTCCAATCATCGTTTAATTCAACCAACTTAAGCAATATTATGCAATTGCAATTAACATTAAAACAGTACCGCGCATGGTATTTTTTCATTTTATTGCAAACAATGATGACAAATACATGTAAGTGAATTGCATAAATTTGTTGACCCTGCCCCTTTGTAACTACAGATAAAATAAAAACCATTCAGACGGTCCCCACTTGTTGATAAACTAACCAAGTATACCTTTACAGATGTGTCCGTTACAAAATCAAAACTCTTCGCAGTACCGTAAATTATTTCGTACTTCAAATGACAGTTCGACGAACACAAAGTGCACACATCGACTCGGGAATCGTATCCAATGATTAAACCGAACTAAAGGTTTCCTATCAATAATTTCCCTACAGGTGTCTCACATACATTATTAAATACATCTTCATGTCGAGTAAAATATATCTGCAAATACATGAATATATTTTATTATCTACGCTAACACAACTTTACACCCACCTCCAACGGCTCTTTATGCTTGGATTATTTGTCGGCACAGATCATTTACGTAAGTTGGCTGCCTGCTAGACACGGTTCATGTAAAACATTGATGCGCAACTCAACATACATATTGGGTGGATAACGTTGCAATTTCGCACGTCATAACCACAGATTAATACCTCCAACAGATCGGAAACTCCGTGGAAACGTGAAGGTAGAGGCTCATCCGCGGCAACATCGTACGTTACTGTAGCCGGCATGGCTCAGTGGCTGTGGGTAAAGCATGCTCTTGGTGGTAACTTGTACAACTATAAATTTCACATTTAATTTAATTTAATTGTACAACTATGTAGCATGACATCGGCAAAGCAGCCTTGTGCCTTATCATACCCTCTCCACCACCCAACCCATCATTTAGGCATTAACAAAATTGCAAAGTTCTAAATTATCACAAACCAATTAAATACACCTATTAGGCACTATACCTTATTATTTTACGTTCTATTTCTCTGACACGCTTCTCCTCAGATCAAAATATAAGATAAAATAATAAGGTACATTTATTATTTAGTTGGTGTGTGTGATACAATGCATTGAAAATGAAGAATGTTAAGATACAAAATTGTAGTCTTCTGGGTTATGGGACCGTGTGATCTCACAGTTGGGTACTGCATTTTCGGTCAGGACATACTGTCTCCATTTTCTGACGGCCTGTGAAGATATACCAAGAATGCTCCCCCAAAACATACATAAAAATTGGGGTGTGGCTGTGTCGGGGACACGGCCGTGTGTTTTACGTGAATACGTGTACGTTAACGGGTAATATTTTGTTTCAGCGTATTATATGTATGTCATAATCATTCCTTAACAGTAAGAAGTCCTTCGTATCTGCATGTTTTATTGATGATGGCAACATGTTCCTTTTGTCGGGTTCAGGAAAGAAATGAAGTAAACAAATAATTAGTGTGTTATAATTTTATTAATGATAGGTCTGTGATACGAAAAGTACGATACAAATGGCATGCAGGATACATCGAGATTACTAAGCAGCGTTAAGTGTTTTCCCTTTGGTGGCTTCAAGGAGCGCAGAAACCATAGACGGTCACACACGTTACACTTATGTCCGAATGGATTGTTGACAAACGTAGTAGTGAAACGTGCACTAGCTGCTGCCCAATGTGTCGTCATAATCGGCGATCGCACACAACCGATGTCTATACAGCCCGGCGTTGATACAGAAGCGATTACATCATCGACTTGCATAGGCCCGGCCGCCCCAGCGTCAGATGTACCTGCGCAGTCGTTGATTCGCTCGGACGCCCTCATTGTTTTACGTTCCCGGCACCGCTTCACTCGATCATATGGTGTTTTATGGGTATCACTGGATTGCTGTTGAGAAGCCTTTTCCAACCTTATACGATTTATATATTTCGAATTGGTTTTTTGACGAGTATAGGCCGACATTGTATTCAGTTTTCTAAATTTTTAACTTTAACACCATATATATTCACCACAACTATTCCACACTCATGTTTTGTGTACGCAATAGATAAATATTGAGGAGAGCTGTAAATTGAAACTGAAACGAGCGTCGTAGCTTGTCCGAGTCAAAATGTATACTAAACCGAAAGTATGTGACGCGACGAAACGACCTGAAAATGGCGGCGCCTCCCCCTCCGCCGCGCGCGAGGCGTTACAGTCACCACTCAACGTTATGAATTCTTTGATCCTTTAACTATCGAGTGGTGTAATTAAATTTTGGATGTAGATGATAGATATGTAGCTGCAATGCCAAACTGTATCCCCCAATTTTGTTATCATCAGTTTTCTGAATTGGCTCCCACTACGGAAGCAAATTTAAAGACGTATTCACGTCAAAATGTACCAGACTATACGGTGTCCTAACCCAGACCGATTATAAATCCTCACCATTTCAAGCACCTCAAATCCTGTCCCAAAGAGCATTAAGGAAAACATCAATGAATTAAATATGTATGCCATAACTATGCATACATAAATAAAAAACTGAATTGCTAATGGTGATATTTTTTCACAGTACACACAACACTAATACACTAAAGTTGCAGCACTGCCCAGTGTTATACAACAGTCAACACACAAAACAGCATATATGATAGTGTACAGATTATGAAGAATGTTAAGTGAGGTTCCATATGTCACAGTTATAAAGTTAAATGACAACATAAAATGAAGCTGAATTATTTCACTGAAGTATCATTATTTTTCAACATAATCCCAGAGTATACTAATGTGTCTGTCTCATCTTGGCACAGTTGTTATATTCATTGCTCAGGAAGGTCCAACTTTCTTAATTTATCAACAACAATTCTGCAGTGTTCCAAGTGCTTACTTGCACTACTACATCAGCAATGAAAACCCTTAGCACAGTCAGGATAGCGTGTGACACCACCAAAGCTCTCACTTTCTTGAAAACCATAATTGTTGACAGATATCTGTTTCCCAATTTACCTGCAATTAATGTTAGAATGATATAAATTCCCTTCACAATTGAGTATTCTTTAAAATAAAAGAACACAAAACAAACCACTAAACACTTAACACCATTGCTGATAATATTACGTGTGATTCAACTTCACAGTGCAGCTGTTCTTACCTACTGTAACCAAAATGCTGATAACTGCTCATAACATGTGCATCCAAGCTCACTTTCATCATACGCTGTCAATCACGGTTCAGGTGTCCGTGTGTCACATCAGGCAGCAGGTGATAGAGCACATTCTCCTTGTAAATTTCATACAACATCAATATGTCCTCCTACTTAGCAGTACCAGTACGTCACTCGCTGTTTATAGTAATCCCACACCCAAGATTCAGTGCATTGCAGGGTATGCCCAGTCCCTCTGCTCACAGCTGAGCCCATTGTAAAAATAAAACCAGAAAATACAAAAACGAACTGTCATTTATATGGTTAATATCCTATGTTACATTTTCAAAAAAAGTGAACTCCATTGGGGACACAAATTATTCAGAGTGTGCAGTGTTGGTTGCACTATATTGGTCACCTATTGATAATTTCTTCTGAATTTAACATAAGAAGGTTGATAAAACCTTGGAGATGAGTGAATTTTAAGTTATGACACAACTTCAAAATACATAATGTGAAAATTAATGTATACCATGTGCAACACACACAGTTGATACAACGTACTATTATGTGATATATTTTCATTTCACAAGAGTGTTTTATGAACAATGATACATGATTTTGTCATAGCATGAAAATGAGTAACCAATGAGACATATGGTACTTACCATTGAGAATTCTTAGGAAACTTGAAGAATTACAAATTGTCATTCCTGCTGCTTTTGTTAACACCCTCTGGCATAGCAGACCTTAAATTCTAATGGTGATATTATGAAACAAAATAGTAATCATACACCTTAGTCAATAAAATGATCACTATTAACCAACAGTTACTAGTGAATGTTATCTTCAAACACTTGCTGTGCCATCAGATTAATCATACATCACATTTCATCAATACTGATATATTATTATTATTAAATACAATTTTCACACATTTCCAAAAATGTTAACTGCCTTAAGAGTTCAGAAAAGTAAATATTCCTGCACCAACACCTGAAACTTACTCCACACAAAATACCTGAACTTTGAAATACCATACCCAGCTCCCATGTCATACATCTTGCACACAAAACTGCCTTGCTATGCCATCTATGTTACTAAACACAGCCATTCAGCCATGCAGGTTAGTCACACATGACCATGTTGCTTGTTGTTCCACAAGACCTTGGTAGCAGGGCTCCATTGAATTTGCACCAGGGTGGTAGTGATGGTAGCTACAACTGCACCCTAAGTCAGTACCTATATAACACAACTCTAGGTCATTTACTATAGAAACCAACTACTACTCAAACTTCACAAGTTATCTATATTTTTATCTACGACCTGCACTTACATGTCCTGTTTATTGACATGTTCATTTCAATGCTAACTACTGTTTCATACCGACACTGCCATTCATAGTGTGTTGCATTATTTGCATTCCATGCGTTCATATTTTGTACCATCGTACTCCCTGGATTTTTTTCTTGTCACACTCCCACACTAACTATTTGTTATGTTTTCCTGTTTCCTTCCTTTTGTTGTAATTCGATCCTGTAAGACAGCTATGTTGACTTGCTGGTTGGTGTACATATAACCCACAAGTGAACAGCAATCCTGGAGGAACCAGTTACCATAAAAGAAATTACAAAGAAAAACAGTCATCACGTAGTTAGTGTGAGTGTGTGACAAGAACAACCAGTAAGTACAACAGTGCAAAACAGGAATGCAGAGAGTGCAAGTAACACAAACATATGCTTAGTTCTGCTGAGCATAGTTTCAAAAAATACTGTCCCACTATGACCAATTCAGTTACCTACCTTAACAGGCTCATACAATCTGTTAGTAGGCAATATCAGATTAATTCTGCATGTTCTAATTTAAGCAGCATATTTGACATTTTTCATTCCTTGCTCCTGCGTAAAGTGTAACAATTCTGGCATGTCTTACAATTATGTTACCTGGCTTTATAGCTACCTTATTGACAGACATGTCTGTTCGCATTTCTGGTACCTTTTATTCTTATTCCTACACTATGAAGTCTGGTGTTCCACAGGGACAGACTAATACTTTAGGATCCTTACTATGTAATACTCTTACTACTGTGGATCTATTTGAAATTCCCACTGCCTCTGATTTGATGATAACTTGAATATCTATCATAGTATTCAGAGTGCTGTAGACTGGAAACTTTCACCATATGTCTTTGATCTGTGCAGAAGTGGTTTGTGAATAATGGCATGAAACTCAGTGCATATAAAACTATGCTTATATCATTTATCCATAAAACTAACAGTATCAACTTCAATTACAAGTGAGGTAGTATTCTGTCTGTTCATGGTGTGTTGGGGATCTTGCAGTAAAGTTAGACTGTAAGCATTATAGCTAGCTAGCTATCCCATTACAGGCCTCTAGGGTTCCAGGAGGTTGAGACTCCCAGATTTCCAGACAATTGGCACACGAAGGTGGTAAGGTTGTCAGCCATACGCACTGGCCGCCTTTACCCCCCAGGAAGTATTCCTGGTACTCATTTCTGTTAGAGGCTGAGTTGACCCTAGGGCCATAGTGCAGCTGGAAGGATTAAGTCAATAAAAAGTTCCAATAACCCATCGGGAATAGAACCCGCAACCTTCCGAATTGTAGCGCAGTGCCTCAACCAACTGCACTACCACATACCCCGTAAGCATTATAGGCATTATAAATTTAGGACTTATTTGGTACATTATGTTTGTTTTTCTAAATCCACTTTCACATTTTATTCCTAAGCAATTATTTACTAACATTTCAATTACAAAGATCACAAATGTATATTATCAGAGCAATCTTGTTATACAGTTACTTTAGAGCTAAAGACAAATACATAAAAAGTCATAACAGACCACCCACAAATACAAGTCCAAGTACATACAAGTGTTGTTGGCACAGGTGCACTTTCTTCACTTTCCTCACCATCCTCCCCCTCTGGACTCTTATGCAAGCTTCTGTTCTCAATAAGTCACACCACATTACCATCTAGTACAAAAAGATCTTCAAAACTGAATTTGGAGATCAAACCTTATTGCAACACTCTATGATATGCTTTAATTAGTGAAAAATAAATAACAAAAAAATCATGGTATGGGAAATTAACCGTCAGCAGGTTGCATGCAAGCACTGTGTGCAAGTGAAGTGGGCCACAGTCAATTATTGACTATGATATACAGTGAAACTTCTATCCATCGTTTTTCAGGGGGATGGAAAACAAAAAGATACATACGGGAAAACGATAGTACCGGGAAACCGTTAAAAATTATAGATAAGAACAATTTAATGATGATTATTACTTCTTGCTGAGAAAATCTTTCATTGACGTTTGTTTTAAGCAAACTTTACTCCTCAATAAAAAGTACGATTTTTCAAGGCCTAGAACACTTTCACGATCACTGTCACTAGAGCTGTGCGCATAAAAGAAAGATTTTACTTTCATCAGCGCTTCATGCGTCTCATCAAAGCTCGGCACAACTTCGGGTTCGCCAGCTTCATCTTCTCCTTCTTTCCCCTCCACACTCCCGGACGCCACGAGGCTCACGCACAGCTCCTGCACTGTTTCTACACCACAGGTTGCCACGTGACTGTCCACAGAGACGTAGTCCTCGAATTTATCTTTGTTCATGCCACTGAACTTTTCCCAGTCTTGGCGGAAATCGTCGTCATCGTTGGTCAATACGACGTCACTATCGCCTGAAGATTGTCCCTGCACGTAACTAGCTTTCCGAAAACAATTTTCGATTGTCCGCTGGGTTACTTGTTGCAAGGCTGCCACAGTGTAGTGCAAAGATTCCAACACGTTTATCTTCTTTTTCGTATCTTTGCCTGCATACATTAAGCAAACAGCTGTTTGCACGAGGCGTTTTCTATAAAGCTGCTTATAACACTTTATTACCCCTAAATCAAGGGGCTGGAGCACACTTGTAAAATTTGCCGGGTACTGTATGACTTTTACATTTCTTAGAAACGATGTATCCTTTGGATGTGCGGCACAAGTGTCCACAAAGAGGAGAATGTTCCTGTTTTGCGCACCCATACTTGCGTCTAATGAAAGCAGAAATGAAAAAAAAAAGTCTATGGCCATCCACGCTTTATTGTTCGCGTGGTATGTGGTGGGCAATTCTTTTACATTCTTGAAACATCGCGGTTTCGTAGATTTTCCGATAACAATCGGCACTTGTTTGTCACTTCCATCACTGTTAACACAAAGTAAAACAGTAAGTCTGTTTTTACAGTTTTTCCCGCCATGACAAGACTCTAAGAAAGCACTATGAAAGCAATACACGCGCGCGCAGCGCACTAAACCATCGCTTCAAATTAAAAAAAACTATCAATGCGGGAAAATGTTGCGTCAGGACCGTGATTTTTCAACGATTGATGCTGGAAAACGACAGTTCGAGGAACGACGGAGGCGGGAAAAATAGTGTTATTTATATCGGGCTAATTTCGGGACCAAATAAGGCAGACGATAAATGCGGGTAAACGACGTAACGGGAACGATGGAACGAGGTTCCACTGTACTTCAGCCATAAAGAAATGAGTAGTGATAGTAAAGCTTTTAAACATACTCGTATTACATGGGACATTTTTGTTTGAAAATGAAGTTCTAAAACACGAAAAGTTTCTAAATGGAAATTTTATATGCAGGAAAATTTGACACTGCTGTTATGGGAGTTTTTGCAGGACTTCAAAAATCTAATTTCTTACATGGGAAAACTTTATATCTGGGAAATGAATAACCATTTGTTATCCATTTTTAGTCTCGTGCCTTACAATTCATATGTTGTAACCTCTCTCACCAGTGGTATATTAATAGAGTTCCATCAAAATTATAAACATTAGATACTACACATCCAGCATACTTAGAAATAATCCCATTTTACTGAGGTTTGTCCAAAGTCCTGTCAATCTCAGCCATCATCATGGGCTTAAGAAGCTGTGGAGGTTTACACATTATAGCACAGCATATAAATCAAGTTACACTGCATAATTATTAAAAGCTTTACAAGTACAGCTCACTCTAAAAATCTATGTTAAAACCTCAAATCTAGCACTAATATACTTTTTCTATTAGTTGAACTGCACCTTCTTTCCAGTCTCCTGTGATCACTTCAATTTAATATAATGCATTTCTTTCCAATGTAAATTCTTCCCTTCTGTTTCCCATTCAAAATAATGTCACTTGTTGATCCATCCTGTTCAATTGTTACTATGTGCAATATCTTCCAATTGTCCACTTAGCAATATTCTGTTAAATTGTCACATTGCCTGCTTGTTTTATGCTTTGGGTAGCACGTACCAGACTTATTTCTTTCTATCATTTTACTTAAGCCACAACTTCAGAAAGATTCTTGATCTGATTCCAGAAATGAAACAACAGCTATTTGTTTAAGTGGGAAAAATTTTTGCAGACAAATTTTGAATGAGCGTTTCAAGTACTTGAAGGGACGCAGGAGTACTGAAGTCCAAATACATAAAATCCTTAAAATAATGGAACTATGATCATTAAAATGCCAACCTAAAAGGCAGTATTGCAAAGATGTAGATAAAATCAGGCATTAAACTAACAATTCCATGGTAGTAGAGAAAGTGGTCTATATCAGTGATAAGAAAATTGGTTTGGAAGAAGGGATTCGTAGAAATTTTTACCAGGATGAAAAGTCAAAATGCTTTTCCAGTTTAATAATGTCCAATATTTTTGAAATTATATAAGAAAATGTTCCTGCCAATTACTGATCAATACAAACAGTTCAATTTTCAAAGTTTTATTCCTTTCTTTTCAAATTACAGAGCACGATCAACAGAAAGCCAGAATGAGGCTGGCTGTAATACTACTTGGCCAGCTTCTCAGAACTTAAGACTACCTTCACAAACTATGCTTGCAAATAAAAGCATGTAGCTCTTCAGACATACATTTTATTGGTAAAACACATGGACAAAAATAAATATTTGTTCTCTTCCATTGTCCACCTTATGTTTAGATGTTTCTATGAACACACTTTTGGAAACTCCTATGGCCAATCCAACAAGTTTGGTTTCAAACATTATGTCAGAAACAAATGTTTGTGTTCCAGCAAGCATTGTGTATGGACATGCTTTTACAGCCACACAGCTGTTACATATTATGGATATTTATAGGGCAGTAAGATATGAAGAAATAGTGCTTTTATTTATCTCCTTCAAATTGGAAGACACATTTCTTCTTAATGTAGTTTTCAGGCAATCTATCATTAATATCTCATCTTCCACCATTCCCTCAAATTTATGGATCAGGGGATTAAATGAACTAAACATTGTTCTGTTCCAATTCTGTCTCTCACTTACCAACAGAAGAAAATATTTTCTCATAAATTTTGTGCTCCCTGCATCAAATATTGAAAATTAAACAATGTATTCATATTTCTTGAATATGCTGGAAGGGATACAATTTTCTCATATAATTTTGAGCATGCTGCAACTCATAGTGAGATTCAATGTTGTCATATTCACTGAATATGCTGGAAAATATAAAACTTTCTCCTTTGCCAATTTCCTCCTTGAACAGTTGTCTACAAGATGCAAAACACAGAATGTCAACAAAACAGACTGACTGACCCTTGAGAATTATATGTAGAGTTTTCTTCATTAAGCATAAAAAAAATCACACACACTGTTTTAAACTGGTTTCAAAGTACTGACTCATAATATAGTGGTTTTGAAATTCCAAAATAAACACATTAATCTAGCACATATAAAAAATGGATTCCTTGCTAATCAATCAGCACTAACCTCACAACATTACAAGTTTATTTCCAATTATTTCAGAATTTATTAGTTGTACAAAGATGTTCCTGGACAACAAAGTATATCATTTGAGCAGACATTATCCAAGCAACACTTTTGCAGCCTCCAAAATTCATACTTTTTTCAGACGTTTGCAGATGCTTGCACATATGCCACATGGAATTTCATGCAGTAAAAAAACAAAGTTTACTCATTCCTATGCTCTATAAGTATAACTCCTATTATGATATCAGTGCCTTACCCCACATAAAAGGGTTACAAAACACCATTTTGGTGACATTGTATTTGGAAGCTTCTGGGCACAGACCTATTGGTATTTTCAAAATTCTGCATCATTATGACATTTCTACAACACTGATGACCATTCCTTTTGTACCTTCTTTTAATTTGATATACCTTATTTACCAGAATGCAAGAGAAACTTCCAAATAAATCACACCTTCCGAGGAAAGATGTATTTCTCTCAATCCAAGCTAACCCCACTCTGTCCCCAATAAGATGTTTCCTGAGAAAAATGATTTTGTATCAATTTCATACAGCTAATACATGAAATGTGTCGGATTACATCTACCTTTACTGACTGGTGTTAGTCTCCACCTTCACTGCAGTCCCCATTTTCACAATCTGTGCCTTCATCGTCCTCACACTTGCTGCTTCCATTCCCATCCTCTTCACTGTCATTCCACAAAACATCTTCAGTCACATCAAATGCTTTAATTATACTCTTTAGCCCCCTTCACAGTCACATCTAGTGAGACGAGCTGCCATGCCATAACGGTCCACCGACAAAGAGGGGTCACACATGGTTCCCTTCCATGAGCCACTCACTATACAATTACTTTGGCTGGTCTTTGAATGACTTGTTCACTACATCTTATCACCTACAGCAGTGAAGTCATCCCTCCTGGTATTATCACCAGGTCTGTGTTTATGGACCTGATGGTGGTTTATATTCCTGATGTTTACATGTTCCCTAAATGCATCCAACATCAACATCCACAATTTTCTTAGGACCACCTATGGTCATCTGTTTCACACCACAGCCAACCAATCCTTAGTCTGTTCATCAGTCATACAACTTGTAGATTTCCATCTGACAATGATTCTTCTAAGCCATTGCTCCTTAGGCATTGTTTTGTGATTTTGAATCACATATGGTGGTAAAAGGCTACCATCTGCCAATACTGCATCTTTTCATTACCTCATGTTTCATCACCACATAATTTTGACCAATATAGTTGACAATATAATTTGACAGCATGCTGAATTCCACTGGGGTTTCACTGACACTTCCTACTTGGCTCATAAAGTAGTAATTAATTTTGTGAAGTCCAATCACTTGTTGCTGAAAAGCAACAAGCTTCTTGCAGGCTGCTGGCAGTTTTGGAAAAGTAAAGTTCTCTGACAGAGAGGAAACCCATTTCTCCACATATATATTGACATGTGTTTGTGTTTATGTCTGTACAAACATACATACACACACACACACACACACACACACACGTGCATACATCTGGACTTCACACGTTATTTCTCAATATCTTGGTAAATTAATTGGAAAGTGTTACATGTAGTTTTGAGATGCTGTTAGTTTGTGTACTTTACATCTTTCTTTAAAGTGCAATCAGAAAGATAAACACCCTTTCTTCTAATGACCTATTTAATATCATTTTGATTGTAATTTTAAAACCATTCGCCTTTAACATGGGTACAGCCATTTTTATCAGTCTTTGTGATGAAACTGGAATGGAATAATTTGCGTGATATGACATGTAGAAATCACTCTTCTTGGACTGCTTGACCATGAAGATGGAGGCACTACAATCTTTTGAAATGTCAGAAACTATAGGCACATTGACACAGTGTCAGATCTCAGAAGAACTGAATGTTCTATAATAATGTTGATCTACAAAAGTAAGATTTGTTGTGTGCAATCATAAAAATTATGTTAGTCATATATGGGTTTCCATTTTGTATTTACAGTCTGAAGAAATCACTAATGAGAAGGCAAATTAATACATCATGAGGTTTTAGGTTTTGTAGAAGTGTGGATGAGGTACCTGTTCTTCTGGATGTGATGCTCTGACACTGGCTGTTTGGTTCTTGACATTTGGAAACAGTGCAGTGGTCTCAAAAGATTGGGATCCAAACACCCAGTGAGGGAGTGTCATATATTAGAAGAATGGATACCTCAGATTGACACACTGTTTTAACAGCAATAATATTTTTCATAGGAACTATAATGATAGTGATGTGTGCATTGTGGGGAGCATCGTGCCTGTTGTATACCATACCTGAATGTAAGAAAAGGTCATTTCCTTAAATTCAATATTTGCATATGGGGGGTTATATTGAATTTGTATATGAAGCACTGAACTGGGCCATGGTGAGCCAGACTGAAGTGTGCATTGTCAAACTGTCATGTGTGCAGATGAAAGAGAGAGCAGAGTATCTCTAGCTTTTACATATTGTTCATTATTTTAGTGAAAAATTCCAAATGGGATCGAGTAAAAGTTTGATGCCTTCTTTAAACCAGTGCTGAGTACTCATGTTGAGATAATGAATAACTGCAGTGCAGCAATAAAGTGTAGGCCTTTGGAAGCAAATGTCCAAAGGTGGAAGTAACATAAGGGGGATGTTTATAAACATTAACAATACCCAAAAATATTTAATTTGGCCCAAGCTTAGTCATTTCCAAGAACTAGAAAAATAAATAGGTTTTGTGTGCTTAAAAGAGGAATCTTGAGTGCTAATTACATGTGAAGTGATGAAAAGTAGAGCAAAGATGCTTGTCAAGCCACAGAATGTTATGTGACATCAGTTTAAGGCTATCGCGCATAGGTAAGTACATGTGATGTAGAGGAATGTGTTTTCACTTTCTCAGAGAACTTTACTTTTCCAGAAGCGAGCAGACTACACGAAGTTTGTTGCTTTTCAGCAACAAGTGATTGGACTTCACAAAATTAATTACTACTTTATGAGCCAAGTAGGAAGTGTCAATGAAACCCCAGTGGAATTCGGCATGCTGTCAAATTCGACCATTTAAGGGCATATTTTATCATATTTTATGCATTTTGTTCCTTTCAAACCAAATTTTGTGAAAATTATATGCCAAGTGGAAGTTATTGATTTTCTGACCTGGCAAGAAATATCTTTCTGCTAGAGTTACGGTTCATTTACAAACAAAGAATTGGGGATGGATAAGCTACTATATAAGCGCTATACTTTGGAATCCAGCTTTTGTGTACAGTATGACCGGAATTTCACCAGGTTTCGTCCAATTAAAATATTAATAATAGGATACCCCATATGAAAATGTAGAAGGGCATGGTAGATGACAATGTGTTTGCAAGACTACATCGAAATGAAGAATATTCAACAATCTGCAAGATTAGTGACATTCTTAGTGGTAAGCAGGCAACATTCGAGGAAGACGACCCAGAACTTAGTAGCAATGATTTCACATTTTTTAAACATACCCCAATTACTTCCTGTGATGTGGAAAGGAGTTTTTTCCATTATAAAATGATGCTAAGTGACAATCGGAGATAATTTTGTTTGAAAACTTCACAATGTATGTAATTGTTTACTGTAATTCTAAGAACAACAGTGATGACTGAACATGATACGCTAGGTCCCATTATGTATAATTTATTTTTCTGTGGCCAATTAGCATGGAAACAATTATATGGTCAGTAAATAAAGTGGAATCTTATTCATTTGAAATATTGTGTTGAATGTTTCTTATGTAGTCAGTACAATTTAGCCTTATACTAAAGCAAAATGCTATAAATGAAGCCAAGTTTATTTTTAGGTTACACCTTAATATCTGAGAATTAATCAGTCAGATTTTTTTTTATAAATAAAGCTCGATGATTTTTTTACATTATGTTGGAGATTGTACATCATATTTTGTACTTTTAAAGGCCATAAATGCTTGCATATTTGCATGATTTTTAGGTCATAAACAACCTTGCCCTAGTCATATCAATGCAGAGTTTTGAAAATACGAGGTTTGTGCCCAGAAGCTTCCAAATACAATGTCACAAAAAAGGTGTTTTTATTACTTTAGTGTGCAGTAAGGCACTCATATCATAAAAGGAGTCATACTTATAAAGCATAGGAATGAGTAAACTTTGTTTTGTTACTGCATAAAATTCCATGTGGCTTATGTGCAAGCATCTGCAAATGTGGCAAAAAAGTACCAATTCTGGATGCTGCAAAAGTGTTGCTTGGACATCAAATCAAATGACGTAGTATGTAACCCAGGAAAATGGAATTAAATGGGACAGTCTTGTCCTGTCCGTCCTTAAACGTTAAAGCATGATTGCACACGACAGAGTGGATATAAACTGCTGTTTAGCGACTGATAATCGCCTTGCTCTGCTGTAGTCAGTTCCATGGTTATAAAGACTACTCTCTGCAACATTTACTGTGAAGCAAGAACATCTCTGAAGATTCAACATGATCAATAATTTTATAGCTTCCCAGTCTTCAGTTCATTCTTCTGTGAGCCATTTGCAAATCAAATCTCTTGTTAAGCCTTACTCCACGAATTACTGTCCTGGTCTCCTCACGTATTCTTCTGTAAGAGAAAATAAAATAAAAAATTCAAAATTTGTGTTAATTAAATAAATAAATGTGTTTGGCACCATGATATCTCAGCAATATAATGATTAGGCTATGGGCTGGATGAGTGATAAAATGGGATTCAATTACTGGCACAGACAGGGGCATTCTCTTTATCCTAGCATCCATACTGGTTATTCTACTCACCCAGTCTATCTAGCAAGCAATGGGGGTCTTTGCCATGGCAATTAGGTAGCTGAGCTATTAACCTTATCACTCGCCTTAATTCAGCGCAAAGGTTAAGAATGCAATAGAGATACACCTCTACTGGCCAGCAAATCTTCACTCTACAGTACACAATTAAGGACCCTAATTACATAGTCTGAGCAGAGGTTATGCAGCATATTTCCCTTTTACATGGATTACTAGTCCTGCAGATCTACTAGTGAAATCTCATTTTAATGAATACCAGAATAAATAATTTCAGTAGAATGAGATTTTTTGCTCCACCAATTTACAATGTCTCTTTATGTAAAAATATTTCACCTTAATTAAAACAACTGCATTGAAAATATCACTTGGACACAATAAAAATTCAACCCACTAAGGCAGCGTATCTCAACCTATAGGTCACAACCAAAATTTTGGTTACAAAGCCATGCTGTGTGGGTCACGAAACAATTTCATGAATCTATTTATTACTGCTTCACACTTCTTTGATCAGTGTATTAAAAGCCGTATTTTTATTTTGGTGGGAGGGGCGCGCAGTTGGTTGAGGCACTACACTACAAACTGGAACGTCGCGGGTTTGATTCCCGATGGTGTCATTGGAATTTTTCATTGACATAATCGTTTCGGTCGCACTATGACCCTGGGGTCGACTCAGCCTGTAACAGAAATGAGTACCAGGAATATTTCCTGGGGAGTAAAGGCGGCCGGTGCGTAGGGCTGACAACCTTACCACCTTCATGTGCCGATTGTCTAGAAATCTGGGAGCCTCAACCTCCTGGAACCCTAAGGGTCTGTCCAGGCCTGTAATGGGATTGCTTTACCTTTTATTTTTATTTTGGTAAATGTAATCAATTGTAGTGACATTGTAGCACTGTTGGCTTTAATGATGTTACAAAAATGAAAGAGACCATTGACTACCAGGGTTGCCAGCCCCTCAACGAAAAATTGCCATATCAGCCAAACAAAATTATGATCATTTTGCCAAAGGTATCATACAGATGGCAAAATTTTCTAAATTTGAGGAATACCTCACAAATTCAAATTTACATCATGAAGACTAACTCTAAGAGGAGTCACAGTACTAAATCCAGGATTATGCAGCTGTATCAATTTTACTTTTTGTTCACCGTGCATTATGGTATTAAAATTCACTTAACAACCAACAACTGCACTATTGAATTAAAATATCACTTAAAGTTACCCTACATAGGTTTCGGTCATTGTTTGACCATCATCAGGGGTATCTGTATCTTTATGTTTTCACTTCACTGTGCGCTATCCACTTTTTTGTTGATTAATTTATTAATGTTTTTCACTGGGAGTTGTTTTGTACACTGCACTTATATACGTATTTGTCTGTTGAGATCATCTGTGTCGAGTTTTTTCACTGTTGCACTATTGGGGATTTGTTGTCGTGTCGTAGTTGAGTTCTCCGCAGTAGTGGGGTATGTTGGAGTTGATGTTTCGTTCGTTGGTTGTTCGTTGTTAAACAATTGGCAGCTGTTGTAAGGTTATAAAAATATAAAATGTTAAAATTATGAAGCAATAAAATAAGGTAACACTATTGGTTTCTGGTCATGTACACCAGGGTTGGCGTGTTGTGTGCTGTCCACTGAGACAGTTTTAAAACATAAAGTGGACAGCACACAACACCTTACAACAGCTGCCAATTGTTTAACACCTCACAACAAACAACCAACGAACGAAACATCAACTCCAACATACCCCACTACAGCGGAGAACACAACTATGACAGGACAACAAATTCCCAATAGTACAACAGTGAAAAAACTCAACGCAGACGATCTCAACAGACAAATACGTATATAAGTGCAGTGTACAAAACAACTCCCAGTGAAAAACATTAATAAATTAATCAACAAAAAAGTGGATAGCGCACAGTGAAGTGAAAACATAAAGATACAGATAACCCTGATGATGGTCAAACAATGACCGAAACATATGTAGGGTAACTTTAAGTGATATTTTAATTCAATAGTGCAGTTGTTGGTTGTTAAGTGAATTTTAATGCAGCTGTACATTTATCTTAATTTCATTAAATCATTAAAATGTCCCATTTATTACAGATTCATGTTTCTTTTATTTCACTCCTTTATTTCTGACTACTGCGGTCATGAGACAAAGTCTGGATCTTGAATCTAAAATGTTGAGAAACACTGCACTAAGGTTTAAATGTGATCAATCAGTGAGCACTTCAATGTGAATACAGTAGAGAAGTAAATTTATATTGGCTGATCTGAGTTGAACAACATTGTGTTTCAACATGATCAGCCAGCATATGTATGAAACTGAAGTAGAAAGACCCTCTTTCTGTTACATACGATCACTGCTGCATGACGAAATCTTTCGTGTTACATCTGCACTCTCAACTCTTTCAGTTACTCTGAAATGGATTATTTGTCCATTTGTTCGTTACAGTTTCAGTAGATATGTGCTGAAGGACAGGTGACAATACAGACACAGCTTTTGACTGGTTAGCTGTTCAGTTGGTGTAAAGCTTGAACCAACCATTGTAAACATGCCTTTCAAGCTAAGCTGCCATACTGCTTGAGACCAAGCTCTGAAGGCAAACACACCTCCACCTTTAACTGGCGTAATTCACTTTCCTAGCAAGAGGAAAGACATTTACTCACTAGCTAATAGAGCTGTAAACCTTGGGATTATGGGATTGCCAGATATGACTCTCATTTAATTTTCTGCAATGATACAATGTTATCGGACACAATTTGATTACTGTACTATATATGATAATATTAGCATGGTGTTCTCACACCAGCTCTGACAGAAAACATTTTGAAACACTATGCCACATCTTCTGTTCTCACAGGACTGTCAAGACTTGCTCCTTCATCTACCTCCCACACATCTCCACAGCTTCCAGCACCACCAGGCAGAGTCCTAAACTGTACCTGCCCAAGCAAGAAGAAACTGCTTACAGCATTGCAGTTATGTGGCATCTACCATCAGCAGCAAACTGGTAGGCTGTGAGTGCACTGAAGACTTGTGTGATTACATACATATAAGTCATTAGTGTTATTGCACTGCAGGCAACAGTAGTGTCCAGTGCCAAGTCTTTCAAAGCAGTTTCAATCCACATGTTCTATTCACATTTTATCCTTCCTTGTTTCTTTTATAGTCTCATTTCTCATTTGTATTTTATAGTTTCATTTCTTATTTGCATTTTGTTATCTTTTATTGCTTCTTTTAAAGTTTCTTTTCTTATTTTTTATCTTTGGGTGCAGTGCAGAGCAGAAAAGGAAGCAAAACAGTTTCCTCTATATGAGGAGAAAAACATTCTACAAGGGACAAAGGTGACATTGCAAAAAATATATAGAATCACCCCATACACAAAATCTACAATTCTGAGATAGATGGAAAATCAAGAATAGCATTAATTCTAATGCAATTTGACTGCAGAGGAAGACAGCTCATATTGCAAAGAATGAAGTGGACAAAACTATATTCAGGTCTTGATTTCAGGCTTCCGCCACGATGTTGATGAAATCTGCGGTCTTCTGGGGTATTACACAGCGTCAAGAGTCCAAGTACGAAAGCTTTCCTACTCGGACTCTTGACCCGTGAGGATGGGACCGATACGTTGTCCCGAAATGTCTTTAAACAATTACCACACGCCGCCGCATAATACCCCACAAGACCGCAGATTATATTCAGGTCATTTCTGGATGCACGACTGAAGAACTGCGGTGCAAGTGAGCCAATCCTTCACATGATTGTTCAACCTAACAGATTTTAAGGATAGTGTGGGTTGGCTCCATGTATTTCCAACAAGGCACCAAGCCTTCAGCACTTCATAATGATGAAGAATGACATTCCAGACCGCATAATGGAGAGCAGCAAAATTGTCCAAAAATTTAACAAGATATAACGGTTAAAAGAGGCTACTCAGAGAAAAGTACAGATTTTTTTACAAAGTAAACATGGTAAGTTTGTCACTTCTTTGATTGTTTACATGTTTGTAACCATCATTCTGACATTTTTAATTTGTTTCATATGCACAATTTTGTTATACCAAGATTTCACCATACTACTATTACTGTTTCTTTGTTTCATTTTGGGATGAAATTGTCACTTACATAAATTCAGCCTCTGTGCTTAATTTTTGGGATAAAACCTTGATGTGTTGCACTGTTGATATGTTTATGATCTATCTCCATACTACATTTTGTATACCTAGGTCCAGTTCTTCAGTATTTATTGCTATCTATTCTCACAGCTCCCATCTTTTGTTACACTCTATGGAAATACTGCCTCAGAAATAGCTGCTTATTTTTTTTAACCTCTATTAGTATATACAGTAAAACTCCTATTTAATGAATTACTGGGGGATTAGAATATATTTCACTAAATCGAGGATTTCATTAAATGGAGGTTACATTGTTTATATGGAGCTATAGTTGGGACATGGAAAAATCATCACCAAATCCGTGATTTCACTAAATGCGGGGACATTAAATCGACAATTTACTGTACTATTTAAGGACATTAAGTAAGGGGCTCAAGAGTCACTCTCACCTGCCAAGTTTGAACATCCACCATGATGTTATTATTCATTGGAAAATTAGTCATAGCATGGTGCTGGGGTGGCTTCCAATACATAACGTTCATAAAATGTTTCGTGAAAACTGGTTAACTGTTTCATAGGTTGAACTGGAGGTTACACAGAGTGGTAAAAACAGTCAAACCTGAAGACTAAATGAATTCAAACAAGACATGACAGGCATTACACCATTTAACAGATTTTTATTTATTTTTTGTTCCTGAGTAGTAACTGTTATTTCCTAATTGCTTATGCCTCAAAAGTATAGAAAATGGCTATTATTCCCCACAAACTTTGCTTTTGTGACCAGGACAGTGGTATTTTGAAATTGGTGTCCCGTTAGGTCGACAGGTATCCCCGGGAAAGGTGTTCAAAAGAAAAATACCGACGCTTTCTCCCGGGGACCTAACGGGACCCAGGGTGCACGGACTTGGGAGTATTTCTGTTCGTAATCGCGACAAGTAATATAAATACAGTGGCCTTAAGCCCACCAGTTCATTTCAGTTTCAGCTGCTTATCTGCATTTTTTTGAAATGGTATCAAGACACTGTAAACATCCGGCAGACGCATTTTGCTATGTCTACGGCCAATTTATCAAGACAAGAGCGAAAAAGTACTCTGTAGAAGCATCTGCTAAAATGTGTGAGGCCTACAAGGCATATTTCAGCATGCCTGTTAGGGATCAAGACAAACCCTAGGCACCTCATTTCACCTGCAAGCACTGCAAGAATACTTTGGAAGGTAAGATGGACAATTGTTCCTCGCTTGGATGGCAAATTTTGTTATAAAATTTTTAAAAATTTTTTAATTTATATATTTTTTTAAATTTTCAATGTTATTGAATGTATATCATATATGAAATATGTTGCGGGAATCTCTTACACATTAGTCATGGGTGGAATAAATTTATTTTTTCATTATCACAATTTTATTTTGTTATTTTACAGGATGGTACAGAGGGGAAAAGAGAGCCATGAAGTTCGCTATCCCAAGAATTTGGCGGGAACCTACTGACCACTTAAACAATTGCTACTTCTGCATGGTGGATCCTTCCAAATGTCAGACTGGTAAGAATGCACCCGCCATCAAGTATCCGGACCTTCCTTCATCCATCACCTGGCGCACACTGCCCTGAGCTTCCCGTACCCACTCCTCCGGAGAGAGAGCAGCCTTCTTCAGAACAGAGCAGTAAGTCAGAGAGTGAGGAAGACGGAGATCCAAACTACAATTTGAGAGATGGAGCTCAGGAGAGAAACCCATACTACCCCAACCAAAAAGACCTCAATGACTTGATCAGAGATCTTGATCTCACCAAGTCCAATGCCGAGCTTTTGACGTCTAGGCTCAAGCAGTGGAACTTGTTGGATGAAAGTGTGCAAGTCACAGATCAGAGGAAGCGTCACCAAGCTTTTTCCAGCTTCTTCACCCGTCAAGGTGGGCTCTGCTTCTGCCACAATGTGACCGGTCTGTTTGAGGCAATTGGAATGGCCTGTAACCAGAACAAGTGGCGCCTCTTCATTAACAGCTCATCCAGGAGCCTCATAGCCATGCTACTCCATAACGGGAACAAGTACCCGTCTCTTCCTCTGGCTCACTAGGTGCACTTCAAAGAGGATTACAACAGCATCAAGAGCTTGCTAGACACCTTGAAGTATGATGAGTACGGTTGGGAGGTCATCGGAGACTTCAAAATGGTGGCATTCCTGATGGGTCTCCAAGGCGGTTTTACCAAGTTTCCCTGCTATCTTTGCCTTTGGGATAGCAGGGACACCAAGGCGCACTACCACTGGCGGGACTGGCCACAGCGGACCGAGTTCTCTGTGGGGAAGAACAAAGTAAAGTGGGAGCCACTAGTGGACCCTCGGAAGGTGCTGATGCCACTGCTACACATCAAATTGGGCCTTATGAAACAATTTGTCACAGCTTTAGGTAAGGAGTCAGCAGCCTTCGAGTACCTGCGAGACTACTTCCCGAAGCTGTCTGAGGCAAAGGTCAAAGCCGGTGTCTTTGTCAGACCACAGATAAAGAAGATCCTGGAGTGCAAGGAATTCCCCAAGATGTTTACTACAAAGGAGAAAGCGGCTTGGAACAGCTTTGTCGCAGTGGTTAGGGACTTCCTGGGCAATCACAAGGCCGAAAACTATGTGGAGCCGGTTGAGACTCTGGTGAAGAACTACGGCAAAATGGGCCGCATAATATCCCGCAAGGTCCATATCCTTGATGCTCATCTTGATAAATTCAAGGAGAACATGGGAGCGTACTCGGAGGAGCAAAGGCGAGCGCTTCCACCAGGATATACTGGACGTCGCTACCAAGGACAGTATAACAATAACAAGATGGGAGACTACATTTGGGGGCTGATTCGTGAAAGTGATTTACAGTATAGTCGTAAATCTCGAAAACCTACTCACTATAAATGTTTTGTGGTCATTTTTGTATAACTGTAGTATAAATACATGTTAATTTTGATTCATATGTTGTTTTTTTTCTGACTTTATGTGAAGGAAAAGACGCAAATTCGCCTGTTTTCTCATTGGAAATAGGTGAATTTCAAAATATCACTGTCCTGGTCACAAAAGCAACGTTTGAGGGGAATAATAGCCATTTTCTATACTTTTTAGATATAAGCAATCAGAAAATAACACTTACTACCCAGGAACAAAAATTGTGTTACATGGTGTTATAGCTGCGGGAACAAAGACCACTCTCACGTACAGTAAGAAATAACACCCATAAACAAAATTAAATCAAATAGTGTCTTTAAAAAAAGGAGAAAATTATTTACTTCAAATTCAATAAATCTGTTGATTATAAAAAAAGCATTCAGTCCACTCTGGTATTTTGTTGCTGTAGAAACACACCAGTTTTCAATATACTGTAGGGACTTGAAATGGAAATGATCATGGCCAAATACAGTAGAACTCAGATAAGAAGTCTTTCAAGGGACCAGAGGATTAGGGACTTTTTAAGCGGGAAGACTTATTAAGAGAGAAAGCTTATTAAAAGCCTTTTCCCCCATAATTCGTTTGACTGTAGTTACGGGTATGTTCAGCTGCTTTGCCACTTCCACTCGGGTCAAGGTAGGATTTGATTCCACTTCTCTAATCACCCTCAACTTCTCTTTCAGTGATAAGGCTTTGCGTTTTATTCCTTTCTGGGTCATCATTACTGCAATAACGATTAATATAATAAAAAAGTAACCAATTAAAATACAAAAGAAGACTCGTTCACGCTAATGACTGCAGTTATTAAACAATGTAAACATCACCAACAGCATCTAAACAGACAACGTAATGCACATAACTTACTGTAATTGCAACAATTTTCTGGTGTGTAGGATTCAGTAATAGACATATGCAGATAGTAATACACAGTAGCAAGCAGTAGCACCCATCAATTGGTTGAATTAATGTAACCAGTGTGTTACTGTTCAAGATTTAAAGCAGGGTGTTGCCGTGTTGCTGTTTGGGGCACCTCGGTAAAGATCAATCGCATCATAGCATATATCGATAGTCTTATATATCGAAACTTATTAAACGGGTAAGATTTCATAAAAGATCATACTCTTGGTATCATGAGATTCGACTTCTTAGGTGGGAAGACTTAATAAGCGGGAAGCTTCTTATCTGGGAAAAATTAACGTACGCATTATGGATTTTATTTCGGGACTTTAAAAATCAGACTTCTTACAGGGGAAGACTTCTTATCTGGGTTCTACTGTACATATCATCAGAATTTTTTCTTTAGAGAATGAAAAAGATTATGTAAACTTCAAGCTGGGATTGAATTTTGGGATTTCCTACACCAAACTACAGGCAAAATGTCATGTTTAAACTTACTGTATCTTTTGCAATGGTACTTTCTTCATGACCATTTGTTTAATATCATGTCGCTGAATTAGCTGGCTGTTGTATGCTCTTGTATGCTGTAAGACATTCCTGTGGCCAGCAGGTCTCTGTGGAACATTCTTAGTTACCTGGTTAGTAGGATGTACACTATTCTCTGCAACCAGAAGATAAATACATTAATATTGCTAGCAAGAAGTGCATTTCTCAGCAGGTTGTTTCAGTAAAGCATCTGCCTTGATATTACCAAAGAAGAATTCACTAAGTACAATTATTTTTATTACAAACACAACTTCTGTTTTTACAATAGCTCAACACATGGTTCAAACTAAAAGGTCATCATCAGGTGAAAGCCACACAAGACATATAAAAGGAAGGCAGTAGATGTTTACTTTCTTGCAAGAGGTATCTTCCTTACAAAGTTTTTCTGCTTTTGTGGTTAGTAAAGCTGTATACAACTTCATTACCAGGCATGAAATTATGCATATTATAACCATCGCTTACTCAAATAGTTGGTACGAGGGTTGCCCAGAAGGTAATGACCATTATTTTTTTCAGTAAATATTTATTCCTAGACCATGAAAAATTATAAAGAGCGATGGTTTGACTCCATACCCTATTTTTCCACAAAGTCTCCATCCACTTCTATGGCCTTGCGCCAATGAGGAGTAAGTGTGTGTATGCCTTGTCGGTACCATGCCTTGTTCTGCTCACCCAGTCAAGTTTTCACTACGTGAATTACATTGTCATCAGTCTCAAACTTTGTACCGTGAATTGCATCTTTCAGGGCTCCAAACAGGATAAAATCTGAGGGTGTTAGGTGGGGGCTGTAGGGTGGATGGGGTAACACTGTCCAACCAAATTTTCTGATGGCTTCCCGAGTCTTCAAACGTGTGTGGCCTTGCAATATCATGCTGAAACAAGATTTCTGTTGGATTCCTGTGACGCCAAACTTATTTCAAAAGCTTTGTGAGTTCTGTCTGAATCCTGATGTAGATGTCGGAGTTGTCTCCCCTCTCAGCATCGCATTCACAAAAATCACTCCTTCATAGTCCCAGAAGACAGTGATCATGACCTTGCCCACAAACGGAGAATTTTTCAATTTTTTTATTGCGGGGAGATTTAGGATGGTACCATTCCATGGATTGCCTTTTAGTCTCCGGCCCAAAACGATGGACCCAGGTTTCATCTGCTGTAACAACCCAGAATAGGAAGGTCTCTCCCTCAGCTTCAAAACATGCAAGCAACTCGAAGAAATGGCTTTTCTCTTGGTTTTGTGTTCGACTGTGAGGCTCCGAGGAACCCATCTCATGCACATCTTCAAATATCCAAGATTTCGAATCATGTGACTAACAATTCCTTTGCTGATTGAAAGACTGAGCACCAGTTGTTCGGTTGTGATGTGTCAATCCTCGCAAACAATGGTATCAGCATGCTGCAGCATTTCAGGTCTAACAGCTTTGACAGGACAGCCTGAGTGAGGCAAATCATGGTGCTCTGCTTTCCTGTTTCAGAAGCCATCACTCTTTTCACTCGGCAACTAATGGTGCTTCTGTCGACCGCAGCACTTCCATAAACATTGCAAAGACGTTTGTGGCTGTTTCTCACTGACTCTTTCTCAGGAACAAGAAATTCTATCACAGCACGTTCACTGAACCACACATTATTGCCTGACTCAATTGTGAGGCGCTGCTGCAGTGGTGTTATCTCTCAGAAATCTTTACAACTTGTACATAAATGCCGGAAAATTCAAATATGTTTCATCTGAAATCTCACATTACTAGCTTTGTTACTGGCCAAGGTGGAAGAGAGGGGGGGGGGGGGGGGGGGGGGGGGGGGGGGAGGAGGAGGAATTACTTTCTGGGTGACCTACATATTATAAAATTATTCTTTTTCATTTTTATTTTCACATTAAAATCAATTTCTCTTTCATATTTATATATCGTTTCTTGAAAACATGTAAGTGATATGCTGACCCATGTATGTATTTTCTCTATTATTTCCACTATACTAACAATATTAGCAGAACGTTATTGGAGTAGAACTGGGTAAGTACAGTTCACTTGTTAAGCTTTCTTTTGCCATGGTAATAAGTTCTTTATTTATTTTTCCCTGAGAGAAGTCCTAATTTCCTGTTTTGCAGCTCATCATAAGAATATAGGTAAACATATTATGTTGATCTACTTGTATATACAACATGCATGATGAGCTCCACAACAGAGAATTAGGATTCCTCTCCAGGAAAAATAAATAAACAATTTATTACAATACAAAAGAAAGACGTAACAAGTAAACTGTACTTAACCAGTTCTACAACATCATGCTCATGTCATTAGTGTAATGGAAAAAATAGAGAAAATACATACCGTATATTCTCGAATCTAATCCGCACTTTTTTTACAGTTTTAGAGGGCTAAAAAATCAGATGCGGATTAGATTCGCGGTCTAGAGCTGGATTTTGGAAAAATGATTGAGCTGCTGTACAATATAACAATAACGTAATTAACGTAATTAATAAACAACGGAAGAACAATACAATACAATAATCTATTATTTTATTATTTATTATTATAATTTATTATTCATCAGACTCGCCGTCATCACTCATAATTCGAGGAATGTTCAAAGATCTGGCCTTCTTTATCGCCTCCTCGCGAGTAGATCATAACTCACAAACAGTCCAGTCTTGCGTCTCTCTTGAAAAAACGTGAAGACTGCATCATCAATTTCAGGAAATCGTCCTTTCTTGGGTCCAGTGAATTTCCTTCGTGACGCCTCACACCCGCTGATCGCTGCCTTGTGTTTCCGCCATAGTCGAACGTTGCTTTCATCAACTCCAAAAATTGCAGCGGCTTTGCGGTTTCCATTCTCCTCTGCGCACCGAATAACTTCACGTTTGAACTTTGCCGTATATGAGAGTCGTTTAGATTTTAGGTGTCCCTCTTCCATAACTACGGTACACGACAAATTGGAACAAGCACCTCCCACGTTTCAACAACTAAAGATCAGCTGGCTTCAGACGAGATTGCGCACGTCTGTTGAGAAAGGCCCCGCCTCTATCGGTATGACTCATCGGCCACAGGCGTAGCGTCGGATTTTAACGCATTGGTAACATCCAATATTATTCAATCAGTCGCCCCGTGGGCAAGGGGTGGTTGAAGGAAAGGTCGGATTAGAATCGCGAACTAACTTTTTTCGTTTAAGAAGTCGCCAAAAACTGGGTGCGGATTAGATTCGGGTGCGGTTTACATTCGAGAATATATGGTATATAGGTAAACATCTTGTATGGCTTGACGACCTTTTAGGTTGAAACATGTTGCAAGATATTGTAAAAAACGGATGTTTCATAATTAAAAGATAGTTGTGTTGACTGAATTATCCTTTGATAATAACTAAGTTATAAAAACACATGCAATATCACCTGTAAAATGTTTGACTTGTATTTGAAAGGAAACTGATTCAAACTTTGGCCAGAACACTGGCCAACTGGGCTGAGATTTTCTGTCATTCCAGGAAAATGTCATAGCCGATTGCTTACATACACTCTACCAATGATCAGAGTTCATTCTGCATTTGATACTGCATGATCTAAGATAATAACAACACTGCAAAATAAATTATAAATAAATAAAGTGATGAATACATACGTGTCATTAGATTGCTTGATGGGGCTTGTTTAGCTGCAGACAACTGGGTGGTGAATGATGTTACTGGATGTACACCCTGAAAACATAGTAAAACAATGATAAACATACATTTTGAGGTGCAAAAGAAAGAAAAATATTTTTGGTAAAGCAAATGCACATGTGCGGGGGTACACACTGGTGCAGTTGGTTGAGGCATTGCGCTACAAGCTGGAAGGTCACGGGGACATTAGGGTTTTTCATTGACTTAATACTTCTGGCCGCACTATGGCCCTGGGTTCCAATCAGCACCTGAGAGAAATGAGTACCAGGGGTATCTCCTGGGGGTAAAGGTGGCCGGTGCATAAGGCTGACAACCTTGCCTCCTTCATGTGCTGGTTATCTGGAAATTCTGGGAGCCCAATCCTCGTGGAGCCCTAAGGGCTTGTCCAGGCATGTACAGGGATATCTTACATGCATATGTGCATACATACATATGCATACACCACATAAGTTCACCAATCACACATCACCTGCACTCACAAAAATTTAAGTAGTTTTGACACTCATCTCACTTGTGTAAGGGCCAGGATAGCATAGTCAGTATAGCAACTTGCTATGGGCTTAGTGATCCAGGGATCGAATCCCTGGTTAAAGAAAGAATAGAGCTATACCTCTAATCCCTCTCTGGGCCTTCATGGCCCGTTACAGGGTGGACTTTAACTTTAGCTCACCTGTGTAGTTTTTGAACATAGTAACATCTTAGCTCTGTCAAGTTTCCTCTGATGACAATCAACAACAGACTCCATTTTTTCAAATTGTTTTTGATGAATGTTTGTGAAATCTGGCATCTTCTTCGCCAATATTGGTATTTTTGTCAGCTTCAGTGGTGTACCTAAGAAACAATACAATACAATCATCAGTGAGCTCTTGTAATTACACTAAACCATGCACGTCCAACCCTTTTATGGCACAGGGTTACAACCATTATTGTGGGCTGCTTCACAGGCAGCACATGGCAAAATCACAGAAAGTGGTATACCTAACCGCCTAAATGATTGTGTAATTTTTACAGCATGTACATGATTTACAAATACGACCACAGGCCGCATAATACAAACTTGCAGGCCGCATGCAGCCGACATGTTGGAGACCCATGCACTAAACAATATTACTGGTAAGATTATAAGCAAAATACCTCTTTCAGGATGCAGATGAGATTCAGAAGATGTAGTTGGTTTTGCTGTTTGGCTCAAAACTAGGGCTTTTGAAAGACCCTGTTTGTCTGTTCCTTCATATCGATATGAAAAAGACCCTTTCTTTCTTCCATTTTTGTCTTCCACATTATATGCATTAAAGCTTGCATTACTTCGACGTGGTAGCTCAAATGTTGTATTCATAGAGCAATAATCTGAGATTTCATTTTCTTTGTCATTGATATCATCTACAAAACAAAGTTTGTATTAAAATCATGCACATATGTTAATTCCAAAACTTACAGACAGTATGTCATCATCCTACAAATTCATATATCATGTACAGCATGAGCTACAGAATTAAGTGAACTTCATCACAAGCTGATGAGTAAAAAGAATTTCTTGTAATGTCGGATTCTGCCCTGCAGAACGAACAACATCAATGCTGCATAGCAACTGATGATACTGTCCATTCTGCAGTGCTCAGTCCCATGGATAAAATCTCTTTGCACTTCTAAAATTCTGGGAATCATAGTGTCATTAACAAAATGTCTCTCAGAATAACACAATAAGTTAAAGAACAAGGAAGATAGTAAATAAACAGTACTATACCACCTTCAACACAACTTTATTATTGATAGAACAACTTGTCAATCACTTTAGCAACACATTTCGATGTTCAAGCATCATCAGGCTAATCTGATGGGATAGAAAATGTAAAATCTAAAACTGTATAAATATGAATATAGGCGTAATATGTGTGTTTTTGTGGAGAACTCATTCCATAAAAATAGACACATAATATCTACATTTATGTTTATAAAGTTTCAGATTTTACATTTTTTACACCTCAGATTAGCCTCATGATGACGATTTAACTTGGAGACATGTTGCTAAAGTGACTGACAAGTTATTTTATCAATAATAAAGTTAAGATAAAAACCAACTGTAGTTCATCAAACACTACACACATTCATATAGGCACAAAACAGTTACGCATTTCGGCAAATCAGATAGCCATCAACGGGCTGTATATGTAACAAGAGTAAAATTTCGCAACTACAACTTTATTAGGTTCAGATCTCAAACTTTACAGACACTTTTAACTCTGAAAGCAACATAAAAGTTTAACAGCTATAAACACACACACACATATATACACACAATGATGGTTGGGGTGCAGCTGTGCGTCATGTATGAAGGCATCATATCAGTCAATCAAAGTGAGCTTCCAGAGAGTACAAATGATAGGATTCAAAGATGCAGCGTGTATGTATTGAGAATCATACGTACAGTAACCGAACAATTAGTGATATGTAAAATGTTTGGGTGAAGTTAAAAGGTGAAGAGTTACACATAATGCATAAATGCTTAGCAACTGAATGGATTTATGAGATATAAATATTCAAGTTCAAATCTTGTAAATCCATGCATGTGTGTGTTTATAGCTGTTAACTTTTATTTTGCATTTAGGGTTAAAAATGACTCTAAAGATTGAGATCTCAGCCTAACATATTTACAGTTGTAAAATTTTATTATTTTTATCTTCTTATGTATTCAGCCCAATGACGGCTACCTGATTAGTTGAATCATGTATCTGTTTTGTGCTTATATTAATATATGTTGTGTTTCACAGACTATAGTTGATTTTTATCTTAGTATTTGAAACTCAATGGGATTAATCACCTTAAAGTAACGGAGTTATGTCGATGGTGGTGAAGTACTGTTTACTTACCTTTACAAGAAACACAATGGCATGTCAAACATAGAAAAAGAAGATGAAAAGAAAAAGAAGCACATGTTGAAAAGACTCCATACTTGAACTTGCTGGTTATGAGACGTGCAACACTTGCAAGATTCACAACTGTCAACTGCATTGATGCAGAACTGTTCATAGGTTACATAATTTGCTTATCCTTTAAAATAGTCCATCAATCAAACAATCCATCTCAAAGGCACCACACAAGATGAGGTCAATATGCTGGCTCAAAACATTGGGATCTGATTACCCACTGATGCAACATGATATGCCAGAACAAAAACCTCAGCAACACTGCTGTGGGAACCTCAAAACCCACATTCATCACTCTTATGACCAGCGCACACTACACCAAACTAAAATGAAAGTTTAAAATACCAATAAAACCTTGTTCTCTCCATTGCATTGTAATCAAAGGTCACTTCAGGTCAATGAGGTATTTATAGAACAAGCTGTTTAACACACATTCTGTACCACTAAAAAAAGTGAAACCTGAATGACATTACTTAAAAGTTCAAACAAAATATGACATTTACTGTTGACCCAGTGCACACTAGCAGAAATGGAACCAGAAAGACACAGAACAAACTGGCTAGAATTTAAGGACAATCTTCTACTTCAGATTTTTTGGTGGGGTGCAGTGCAGGTGTTGTACTAATGCACTGCAAACATTACTCTGGCAAAGACTGCACAAATGCACATTATAGTATTACACACACACACATACTTTTTTAAGCATGGTTTTCCAACTTTTAAAACTATACAGCATTGGTGTTGAGAGGAATGAATGAATATGGAGCATTCTTGGAAAGATATTGACAAGAGAAAACAGAAGTACACAGAGAAAAATCTGTTCTAGTGCCACTTTGTCCACCATAATCCCACATAGATTATCTTAAGCCATGATTGGACCTCTATTATATACAACATATAAAAAGAATACATATTTGATATAAAACTCAAATGACCTAAAGCCTCAGAGAAGACAAGAACTGATGAACACAATTGCCAGTTTCATAAGACAGTCTTCAATCTGCTGTATGTGTACTTTCTTCAGCCAAGACTGAACATACCTAGGTACAGGAGGCACAGATCCACCTGGGATCTTTATTATTTGGTTTTGTTCAGAAGAACTCATTCTAAAGAGTGTATAGCTTAAAGTAGAACCTGCTCATAGAACACACAAACCCACTCACAGCTGCATTGCTGTATAGTGATTGATACCACCCATGCAGCAGTACAAATCCAGGGAGTCCCATGTTAATGTGGGACTACATGCTACAGAGCAGACATCAATAGCTGCATATGACTGACAATGACTCCTGCTCTGCAGTACTCAATCCCACATTGAAAAAACTGTCTGCAGTATATGCCACCAACTGAAAAATCAATTTGTTTCAGTTTGATGTATTTTGCATTGGCCTTTATGCTTCTAAGACATGGCAGGGGTTGATAATGTTCACAAAAAGCACTGAGAACATGACAGTGAACTGCACAACTGCAACACCACAACAGAAAATGGTGGCAACCCAGGCAGTGATGCTGAGTAATGACACTGCAGCACTGCCACTCAACCTACTGCATGGCAGTTGAACTTATAACTGTTGGCACAAAGAGGTAATCGGACACACAGACATGTGAGGTTTGTTCATATCTCCGAAAGTTCATAAATGAGGGAGCGCCTGTAAAAGCTAAAAAAATAATCTTATATTTTGATAAATACAATGTTGTATACATATAAAAGATCAGTCATTAGAACAAAATGAGTGTTTGCAGTGGCCAACACAAGAAAGACGTTCATACTTGCTCATGTCCATTCACAATGTTACAAATATACACAGTATATCCAATGTCCTGTAACAATACAGTGGGGCCTCGCAATTCGACAGTTGAGTTGCGCCAGCCGGCGCATGCGCGTGCATAGAATTGTGCGTTGTCATTTGTTATTTGTCAGTTCTTATTGAAGTGCGTTGGTGTTTGCTCGTGTTGTTTGTGCTAATTTTCAATTCTGCATTTTTCATACCCTACACCATTAAGAATGAGTAAAAACAGAAGTGAACAGAAAATACACACTTGGTTGAGCATAGAGAAGAAGAAAGATATTGTAGAACAAGTGCAAAACGGTAGCACAATTACAAGTGTAGCTCAAGAGTATGGCGTTCCTAGGTCAACTGTGGCAACTTTTTAGTAACAGAGAGAGAAGATTAGGAGTGCTAGGGTGTCTGTTGGAGCAATGAAGATTTCTGACAAGAATAGATCTTTCGATCAATGAAGAGATGGAAAAGCTGCTTATTACCTGGATTAAAGAAAGACAGATGAAGGGAGATCCAGTAACTCAAGCAATGATCTGTGAGAAGGCTAGGTTAATTTTTGAAGAATTGCAGAAGAAAACTCCAGGATCTACCTCAAATAAAACTGAGGAATTCAAAGCAAGCCGAGGATGGTTTCATAGATTCAAAGGTAGAACAGGCATTCATAGTGTTCTCAGACTTGGGGAGGCTGCTAGTGCAGATAAAGATGCTGCAGAAAAATTTGTGAAAAAATTCGAAGATTTAATCAGGAAGGAAGGCTACCTGCCACAGCAAATTTTTAACGGGGATGAAACTGGGTTATTTTGGAAGCGCTTGCCAAATCGAAGTTACATCACGCAAGAAGAAATGAAACTCCCAGGACATAAGCCTATGAAAGATAGGCTTACCTTGTTATCGGCGGCAAATGCAAGCGGAGACTTTAAACTAAAGCCACTTCTGATCTATCACTCAGAAAATCCTCAGTGCTTTGGGAAAAAAATCATTAAATACAAGCTGCCAGTGATGTGGAAATCCAATGCAAAAGCCTGGGTAGACCAGAAAGTTTTCAAAGATTGGATTTTTGAGGTGTTTGCCCCGAGCGTGAAGAAGTTCCTTACTGACAACAATTTGCCTTTCAAAGCACTGCTGATCCTTGACAATGCTAGTGCCCATCCTCAAGACTTAGAGGACATTCTTGGAATTGACTTTGACTTCATCAAAGTCCAGTTCTTGCCTCCAAACACGACGTCGCTGATCCAACCCACGGATCAAGAAGTGATTGCGTGTTTTAAAAAACTTTACACCAGGGCTCTTTTCTCACGGCTTTTCGATGTGACTAACTCTTCTGGCAAGACACTGAAGGACTTCTGGAAAACCGAGTTCAACATTCTCCACGCCATTTCCTTTATTAAAACTGCCTGGGATGGAGTGACACAGAGAACTCTTCGTGCATCGTGGAAGAAACTTGTTCCTTCCTTTTCTCAGGATAACAACAATGCAGACCAATCAGCTGGAGAATCAGAAGCAGTTGCAGCCATGCGAGAAATCATTTCGATGGCGGAGAATCTCGACATAGGAGAAGTTGATGAGGCTGATGTAGAAGAGCTTTTGGAGGACCACGATGACGAACTTACCGTCTAAGAACTAAGAGCACTCAGCAAACAGCAAACAAAGGAGACAGAAAGAGGAATTTCACCTGAAGAAGAGGATGGCAGGGAAAAAGGGCCGATGCCAACAGCTGCCATTAAAGAAGTTTTATTCCATTGGGAGAAGGTGCAGTCTGTTTGTTTGGAATGGCATCCAACACTGCTGATGTGAGTAGAATGACAAACTTGTTCAATAACACCATCATGCATCACTTCAAAACCATCTTGAAGAAGAGGGAGAGACAATCCACCCTTGATCAGTTCGTCATCCCTGTTCAAGCAAAGAGGAGACGAGAAGAGGCAGAACAGGATAAAGAAGACCCCCTTCCAAAATCTAAGGCTCAATAAACTGTTGTGTTGTGACTATAATAGTGTATTTCGTAATTTAGTGTGTTAGTATAGTAAAGTAAATAATCCATTATGGTGTATTTCTCTCCCCCTTGGGGGGTCCGACAATGAATTAATCTATTTTCAATAGACTTATATGGGAAATATTGTCCCGCAATTCGACAGTTTCGCATTTCGACATTACTTCGGCGACGGATTAGTGTTGAATTGTGAGGCACCACTGTATATCACAGAAGATTTCCAGGTCACATGACAGTGACTATGTAAGGGCACTGTGTAGTCTGTAAGGAATTCACCATTTCAGAGAAACCTACTGTCACTATCATCAGGGCAGATAATTGAGGTAGCCAATTTCTAAAAAAGTTGATAAATTTCTACCAGACTATACACCTTCACACTAGAGAAGACAAAAATTTTAAACATTATTTTTTTTTAAATTTAACTAAAAATATTTACCTGATGGCGTTGATGTCCTGTTACATCCATGCATGCTGAAAGGTGGAGTTACTTCAGTAGTTTCATGTTGTATTTGAAATGTCGCATTTAAATTACATTTTGGACTGGATTCCTCTGCATCTGCAAAAGAATCTGTCAATGACCTCTATGCATATAACATTTTACATAGCAGAGCTTCAGCAACGAGTCAAGGTATTCAATACCTACTTAAGTTTTTTTTTTTTTTAATTTTTCTTCTCAGGCATGAATGCAATCCTGCAGCATGCTTATTAAAATTGCTTCATCTGTAGGCCTGTCCACCTGCTTGTCTGTATGCATGAAAAACTTGAGAACTGCTGGATTTCCACAAAATTATATATTTTGGAGTTTTACCAAAATTTGTCACAATATTCCAATTTTGATTAAAGTCAAATATAATGGCTACTTCACATGATGCCATACAGGCATTTATGTGTGTGTCTCGAGCAAAACTCCTTAAACATTAACTCGAGCAAAAATGATTTGAATGAAAGCTCTTGAGAAAAATGAAACAAAAATTTCATGCCCAGTACACCTTTTCAAAAAGTGATATGGCTGTTGAGATATGGTAGTCCTGGTCATCTGGACTACATGGGGTGCAGGGCGGACTGCATTACCCAGGAATCCAACCACTAAGGGGAAACTCCATGGTATATGTAAAACACAAAAAAATCATCACTCAATGATAAAATAAAATGCCTTAAAGTGGAAATACCTATCTAACAGTGTACAACAAAAACAAAAAGGCCACATCATATCAGCATGCCAAATATTTTCACTATGCTTAATCTTGTGCAAGGAAACAGGAGTAAAATTATACAAGGAACACTGGCATGATCATGTACCAAAATTAGTACAAACAAGTAATGAAGGTAAGGTAACCATATTATGAAACAAAAAAGTGAAAACTGACAGAACCAAACAGCATAGCATACTTGTGATTGACGGTCTTTTAATCTTCCTAATCTTGTGTTTACATAACAACAGGCTGTGCCATGTTGAAGTTTAACAGAAACACCCATATTGGGCACTGCAGCATACTTCAGGAAGTACCAATGTAAACATACAAGATGTTTATCATTGGAAATAGCATTACTTGTACAACAAATATTAACCACATAATAGCTGCAACATTATATACCCTAGAAATATGTTGTGTTTCAGGTACATCATTGTAAATACCCTGCATAAATGTGGTAAATACTACTACTAATAATAATAATAAAATTGAAGGATAAAATAAATGGTACAATTGAAGAACTTTCAGAAGAAAATGAATAGGATATAAGATATATAAACAACTTGACAAATGCAGCAGCCACAATCATTATAGAAACAATGTAAACAAGGTAAAAGTAAAGCAGTAAGCTTTAATAGAGCTAGGGTGAAAGGTAGACTGAGGTATTGTATTGGGGATCAACTAATTCCAGAGGCAAATAGCTTTAAGTATTTAGAAATAATTATAAGCAGCGACCTAAGCTGGGCAGATCATGTAAATTATACACTAAGAAAATCATGGAAGGCTCTTCATTTCGTAATGCGTATACTCAAAAGGGCAAATAATAATACGAAACGTTTAGCTTATACGGCACTAGTGAGACCGATACTTGAGTATGGAGCGGTGTGTTGGGACCCATACAGAGAAGGTCAGGTAAGCGCTTTGAATCGCGTGCAAAAGAGAGCGGCAAAATTTGCAAATAATACAAATGAATCGGGTTGGAAAACATTGACACAGCGTAGAGCGATAGCCCGAATATGCGCCCTTTTCAAAGCATACACCAGGGGACGGGCTTGGAAAACGATAGGGGATAGACTGCTAAAACCATGGTACCTGGGTAGGGACGATCATAGTCGGAAAATTAGGACTACGAAACAAAGAACAGACGTAGGTAAATATTCCTTTGTAAATAGGACCATAAAAAGCTGGAACCAATTACCTCCAAGCGTACTAGCAACTTTCCCCTGTAAATTAAGCACTTTTAGAAAAAGGGTCAAGAAAGTCATTACAAGCTAAGGGTTTTTAAGTGGGGATTAAATAAAAATAAGGGATGTGAAGTGATGTGAAGTGAAGTGCTTTGGTTTCGAAGTGAAGTGAATTAAGTTCTTGGGGGATATAATTATCATGTACTTTGGTCTGACTTTATACTGAGGATATTCTAACGCACTGAAATTAACTAATGTGTGGGTGTTTTTTGTAATGTGTGTGTGTGTTTTTTTTCTTGTATTGTGCATGGGTGTTTTTGTAAGGTGTGGATGTTCTTGTAAGGTGTGGATGTTTTTGTAAGGTGTGAATGCTTTTGTAAGGTGTGGATGCTTTGTAAGGTGTGGATGTTTTTGTAATGTGTGTACTTGTATTTACTGTATGTATTTTGTTTTGTATGTGTATGGGTGTTTTTGTAAGGTGTGGATGTATTTGTAAGGTGTGGATGTTTTTGTAAGGTGTGGATGCTTTTGTAAGGAGTGGATGCTTTTGTATGGTGTGGATGTTTTTGTAATGTGTGTACGGTGTTCTAATGTATGTACTTGTATTTACTGTATGTATTTTGTTTTGTAATTGTGTATAGTTTGTTTTGTATTGTTATTTTTATGTATATTTATATGTCCATTTGTATTGTGTGTACTAGTGTAAGGACTACTGCCACCGGGTGAAACCCAATTGCAGTAAATAATAATATAATAATAATAATGAATGAGGCTAGCAAAAGTGACAAAATAGAAGGAAAACCTTCGAACAATAAGAATGCAAAGACAAAAAAGCAACTGCAGAAAAGAGATATCAATACTTGCTGAAATGGAAAGAGGCTCTGGTAATGGAACACTCAACAAGGAGAAGAAGAAAGATTTAAAAAAATATATAAAGTGAAAAAATGACAAGAGAAATAGCACAGTTGACAGAGACACTGAAACAGAATGCGCAAGCAAAAGCCCAACGAATCACAAGATATGAAAAAAGAGAAACCCAGTATATCCAAAATAAGGTGTTCAAGGAAGACATCAAAAAAATTTACAGGAACTTTGGCATGAAGAATATAGAGACCAGAGAACCCCACTCTATAGCACAAGTCGAGCCTTACTGGAAGTCCTGTGGGGAGAAATAGCAAACTGGATAAGAAGAGAAGAGAGAAGAAAAATCAGTAATATGGATTGGGTGCCTATAAAAACTATGAAAACCACATAATTTATGTCAAAAGCTTACAGTTGGAAATTGCCTGAAAGTGATCAAATACAAAATCACTGGTTAAAAACATTTCCACCTGCTCACAGGCATATTACAAAAAAATTCAACACAATAATGGAAGAACTGGAGAAGAAACCTGACTGGCTAAGCATAGGAATAACTTCTTTACTGCCCAAATAAGGGCACAGCATGGGAGTCAGAAACTACCAACCGATTACATGCTTAACAACCATGTACAAGACCCTAACAGGAATAATAGCCAAAAGAATTTCCACATCTGGAAAAGTGGAACATATTACCAGCAGAGCAAAAAGGATGTCACCCTGGAAAGAAAGGATGCAAGGATCAATTTATGATATCAAAACCAATACATGAGGACTGCAAGAAAAGCAGAAAGAATTTAAGTCTGGCCTGGATTGTTTACCAGAAAGCATTTGACAGCATTCCACATAACTGGGTAAAACAATCAATATAATTGGTAGGAGTGAACAATTAAATTGTCAAATTTTGCAAATCATCAATGGGAGGAATGGAGCATAATGCTTCAGCTAACAGCAAAGCGAGATGTAATGCAGTAAAAACCCAACCGGATATGAAGAAAATCATTCCACAGGGCTCAATCTCACTATTACTCTTCTGGATAACACACAAGCTAAACAGAGCTGATTGTGGATAACAAGTACACGGAGCTGAGAGGAAAAAAAAGTCGCTTGCTGTATGCGGATGACTTGAAATTGCTATGTAGAAATGAGGAAGATTTGGAAAATGAAATAAAAATTGCAAAAGAAATTAACAAAGACATTAATATGAATTTTGGATTAGAAAATTGTGCCAAAATTTGTTTTACAAAAGGCAGAGACCAGAGGGAAACATACATAGGAACACATTTGAGATGGACACGAAAAAACTGGACCCGAGAAAAGTGTTTAAGTATCAAAGGACAGAAGAGTCATGACATCAAACATAAGATTGAGAAAGAAAAGGTAAAGAAGGAATACTTGAGGAGGTCGTGGCTGAGACGGTTAGCCACTGGCCTCTCACTGTGGAGGCCCGGGTTCGATCCTGGGTCAGTCAATGTGGGGTTTGTGGTGGACAAAGTAGCAGTGGGACAGGCCCCCCTCCCCCCCCAAGTACTTTGGTTTTCCCCTGTCAATTTCATTCCACCAGTACTCCATTACAAGAAAAACAGAAAAAAAAAATCATCTTCATCACAGGGTTGCACAAAAAGCCTCACGACTGCGGTGCGTCCGTAGCATCTGCTGCGGGGCCCTTCAAATAAGAAAATATGCTTGAGAGTGTGATTAGTTTTGAACACAGAATTAAGCACAAAGAATAAAATAAATCACTGGCAGAACCAGTACTAAGATACAGTTTTGGAATTATTAACTGGCAACAAGAACTATGAAAACTGGATAGGAAAACAAGAAAACTGCTAACCATCCATGGACAGCATCCCCAAAGGCAAACACCGATCACTTGTAGGTCCCCAGAAAACAGTGAGGAAGGAGGTTGATGCAGTTTGAAGAAGCCTACATAGTAGAAGTTATGAAACTGATGGAATATGTGAAGAGCAAGGAAGATTCACTAATTCAAAATATTATAACGCACCAACACAACACAAACTCAAGTGTTACTGACAGCTAGAAACCCAGTATTAAGATAGTGATTTGGTATAATTAATTTGAGATTAGAAGAAATAAAGAAAAACTGACAGGAAAACAGGAAGATTACTAACAATGTATAAAATGCTTCACCCAAAAGCGGACGAATTAAACCAATCAAATGAAAACAGTGAAACAAAAAAGAAAGGCATACAACACAGAGAAGCAATTAAGAGTACTTAAAAAAGTGTGAAAGCAAAGTAATTCATGGCCAGGATATTTGAAGTACAAATAGCTTATCAGTGAAGAAGACGCATTCCTATGGCTGCTGAGGGGAGACCTGAAAGCAGAAACTGAAATAATACCAGCACAAGATCAGAAATTACAAACAAAATATCATGCAACAAAGATATTACAAACAGAATCAGATAGTGAATGTAGACTATGTCAATAATTTGATGAAATGATAGACCACATTATATCAGCATGCCCAATATTGGCAAAAGAACAATACATGAAGAGACATGATAAGAGTGTGTGGTCAACTACACTTTACCATATGCTACAAAATTGGTGTAAAATTAGACAATGAACACTGGTATGAGCATGTACCAAAACCAGTCATGAAAGTAAGGTAATCATATTATGGAATCAACAGTGCAAACCGACAGAACCATCCCTAACAATAAACCAGATATCATAACCTGGGATAATGAAGAAGGAACATGTATGCTAATAGATGTTGCATTTTCAGGAGACAGAAGTATAAAGTCCTTACAATAGAAATATGGCACATGTGGAATGTAAAAACAAAAGTGATACCAATAATAAAAGGCAACTGGAAACATCTCAAAATTATTCAGAATATACCTGAGCCACATACCAGGAAAGCACGAAACAAAGGAACTACAGAAAACAGCCATACTGGACACTGCACACATACTTTGAAAAGTACTAATGTAAAAGTACAAAAGATTTAACATGGAAAACAGCATTACATGTGCCATGAATTGTAACTACAGAATAGCTGCAATACTATATACCCTAGAAACATGGTTTGTTTCAGGTATATAATTGTAAATACCCTGCATAAAAGTGATAACAAATAATAGTAATAATAACAATAATAATAATAGTAGTAGTAGTAGTAAACCCAAAGGTATCCCTACTTTGACGTAGTGGTGGGGCTCGCATGGTCAAATGATCCTGAGAGCTATGCTGGCAGTAGTACAGTTACTGGTAGGGCCTCCCATGCCAGACAGGTCAAAGGTGATGACCCAGACAAACAGGCATACCCTGGTCCTCCAGACTGGGGGTTGGGCATGGGGTTGTAAACCCCAACCCATAAAAATATTTTGTTGAGAAGCTTCTAAAATTGGATATTGGGAAGACAATTTTGGAAGAGGCTAAGGTCCACCAAGGATCATAATGCCAGATGAAGAAGACGACAACAACGAAGAAGTGGTAGTGATAGTAGTAGTAGTAAAACAACATAATTTCAATGGGAAATACTGGGCTGTAGTTGGCCCAAAACTGTCTGGACCGCCTGGGAATCCGGATTACCGAGGGACCACTGTACTTAAGCAAGAACTGTTACACAACGCATACATTTTCTGACTCCTATGTTTACCGTATATTCTCGAATCTAATGCGCACCCTTTTTACAGTTTTAGAGGGCTAAAAAATCAGATGCGTATTAGATTCGCGGTTAGAGCTGGATTTTGGAAAAATGATTGAGCTGCTGTACGTGCCGTAAGAACAATACAATACAATAATCTATTATTTTATTATTATAATTTATTATTCATCAGACTCGCCGTCATCACTCATAACTGAATCGTTATCCGTGCTCTCCACCCAGTCACTATCATCTTTATCTTCAACATCGTCCTCCCATACAATGTCATCGCTGCCTTGTGTTTCCGCCATAGTCGAACGTTGCTTTCATCAACTCCAAAAATTGCAGCGGCTTTGCGGTTTCCATTCTCCTCTGCGCACCGAATAACTTCACGTTTGAACTTTGCCGTATATGAGAGTCGTTTAGATTTTAGGTGTCCCTCTTCCATAACTACAGTACACGACAAATTGGAACAAGCACCTCCCACGTTTCAACAACTAAATCTCAGCTGGCTTCAGACGAGATTGCGCACGTCTGTTGAGAAAGGCCCCGCCTCTATCGGTATGACTCATCGGCCACAGGCGTAGCGTCGGATTTTAACGGATTGGTAACATCCAATATTATTCAATCAGTCGCCCCGTGGGCAAGAGGTGATGGAAGGAAAGGTGCGCATTAGAATCGCGAACTAACTTTTTTTCGTTTAAGAAGTCGCCAAAAACTGGGTGCGCATTAGATTCGAGAATATACGGTAATACTCAACAATGGTTTTCAGAACATGCGCAGAGATTACTGATGTCTCTTATTCTGAACAATTAAACTAACCTTCCTCCCACCTAAACTTATGTGTCTGCATGTACAGAGATGGTTTAAAAGACGATTGAGTGCATGTAATAACGTGAGTAGGCAACCTTACAGAACGAAAATCTTCAGGTGCACAAGAACTCCAGTACGGAGGTTTTGACTTACACTTCAAAGTTCAAAAATGATTATCAACTTTCAAGTCAGTAACATATTTATACCCACAAATAATGATACAATGCCTTAAACTTACATACGTACAGGTATGAATACGGCACTGCTGTTATTTCTCATAAACGTAACATATTAAGGCTTTTCTTTCATCTGTAAGTGTGGCAATAACATGCAGACATTGACCAGCTGATACTAACATCACAGAGGAAGTACTCAGCATGCATCACAGCCACATTCTGGTGGTGCAAAACTTTTTCTAGTATGTTTTACTTTTATTATGCATGATTTACAATGCAAGGAGAAAAAGACAAACATTTTAAAATCATTTTTTTTGGAGCCAACTTAAGTTTACTGACTGACCAAAATGAAATTTATTGACTGAAGTACATACTAATTTATGGTGTGGATTAAAAATATTTATTCTTTCCTCCATGAGAAGTTTGAAAATGAAAATTAATCAGCCTATTTCACCTTACACAGCAGTAAGAGCCAATCCTTTTAAAAATATTTTTATAGTCATAATTTAAACTTTCAATGAGACAGAAGATTACTGAATAACTTGATACCTTCATAGCACACTCCTTTCTGACATCCAGTGAAGTTAGCATTAGGCATATATGGAGGTGGTGTAATGTTTATGTCATGTTCATACTGTCTATATCTGAATCTTAATTTTTCCATGCTGTCCAAAATGAATGACAGTAACAAGAGTAATAATTTGCTGGCAAGGGCATGAAAATTAAGTTTCTTAAATACTTGGCACGTTGAAATAAAGTTTGTTAGGAGACTGTTCTGGGGACAAAGGAGTAGAGGCTGTTAACACACCACCTAGTGACACATCAAAGATAGATTTCCCTTGAAAATAATTCTCAGGCTGCTGGCATAACTACAGCACAACTGCAGCTTTGACATCTTAATGTGACACCAAAGCAACAGTCCTTACCACTTTTTTGACAGGGCCAAACACATGGAAATCACATGGTGAAAGGCCCGGTCTATATAGGAAATGGTCCAAGGAGTTCTATTACATGAAGTAAGGCACAAAGACAATACTGTTATGCAACACCATGACAAGCCTCATGAGCATGCCAGACTGTTTTCTCTTGATGACAGAATTACGGTCGCAGACAGTTAAACAACAGCTCTGTGGACTGATGACATCACAGTCTATGAATGCAAAATTCTAAACGGTCATAGAACAATCACCAAACAGGTTTCATCTGAATTCCCATGATTTTCTACAGGAGACAGCCTGTTCAATGCCGATCACTATTTTGATTTTCCTGTGAAAGTCAAATATTTTTATCACACATCTCTTGAACCAACCAATGCACACCTATTTTTCTTTATTATACAACACAATTTTCCATAAAACTAGTCTTACGGAAAATTAATTTTGAAGTACCGTTCCATAATTTCTTAATCTGTAAAATGTCTGCTTTCATGAGTGATTTGACTGTCCTCACAGCAACAAGCAGAATTTAATTTAAGGATAATAAGTTTAACGTATGTGTTGTCCAAATTAAACTGTCAGTTTTATAGGCAAAAAAATTCAATTCTTCCTACCTCATCAGTTGTTTTATTACCTTGTCCTATATTTAGATTAATATATATTTTGTTAGTAACAATTCCATAACATTTGTTTTGTAAAATTTTAATGCAAATTTATTGGCTTTGAGCCTTTTGTTCAAGCTAACAAAGGCATCTTTCATGCAATTTTGAAAGTACTGCAGCCAAGTTCTTTATGTGAAATAGCTGAAGCAGCAGCAGTAGTAGTTGTTCTAGAACCACCATCATTAGGAGAGAAGCTGAGAGCTGCTGAACAGGGGCAGACCACAAAGGACTAAGCACTGAACCTTGATGAAAAAATATTTTACAGCATCCCAGTTACTGTGTTTATAGTTTGAATGTGAGAATTTTACTTCCACTTTCTGTCATTAAACCTTGCAAGATGAAATAAGTACAAGGCATGTTCAATAAGTAAGGTCCTATACTACAATTTTTGTGTTAATCAAGCACTTTTCTGTACATGGTGGCAATTGTAGTTAGGGTAACACACAACAGATGGTGCAAGAGTCAAGTCAGAAGCCATTTGTAGACTAAGTTGACAATCTAAATGACACTGGAAAATAGGTCCCACGAAGAAGTTTGTAGTCAGATTCAGTTTTTACAGGCAAAATATGTTTCTGCCATCAAAATTTACCATCAACTGATAAGGGTGTATGATAACACAATCAGTGTAGCATGTCAGAAAATGGTGCAGAGTTCGAAAATGATTGTTGCTATCCACGTTGAGCCAATGTTCAAGACCCACCGCTGCTGACACAACTTTTACCTGTCCTCCTCACCTTACATTTCCTACCACAGGAATGGGCAGTTAATTAATACAGATGGAGTGCATAAGATACTGAGGTGCATGATGTAACTTGACAATGTTGGAGCATGGATTTTTTTTTTGTCAGGGTCATGATGGGCATGTGCTAGAACAAAGAGGATAAGGGTGTCAAAGAAAGAAACACAGGGCTTAGCAGCACAAGCGAAATTATTATTTGATCCAGTGATAGGCTTGGAATTACTAACCAGAATTCCCCGACCGAGTGATATCCCGTCTCACATCACATCCCATCACCTATCTTGTGTTCCAAGGAAAGACATTTCTGACAAATGTGTCTTTGACTTCTGTGATTGGTCAGGTAACAAAAGAGGGCCTACTGTCATTGGTTGGCCATTTCTTCTTAGGGGACATTACCTAATCCTCACAGATTAACTTTAATTCAATTTTTTTTTTTTGGAACAAAATTTCCACAGTGAAGAAATCTGAAAAAGTCATATGTGGCTTTGGGTCAAAAGGCTAGCAGCCCAACTGACTTCTAGAGTTTAGTGATTAGTTCTAGTGAACTCTACCTTTTATTACCCTTGTACCTTTTTCTATTTAGATGAATCACATACCAGTCTTAGATTTCCAAGCCTCAGGTTTTAAAGTGAGGCATACATCTTTCATTCTTGCATCTGAAGTAACCTTCATTTCTCCAGTGTAACAGTTTATTTGTTGTTCTCTGCCACATGAGAGAGTGCATTTCAATTCCTTTTCAAGCACTTTAATAATACCAGAAACTGGAAATGACTCAGTCTGCTTTATATCCTTGGATATTCCGTCTGTATTTGTTTTCACTGAGCTGTGAATGGTTTCATCTGCAACTACATCCAACAAGTTTGTAAGGGTATGTACTGGACTGACAATATAACACCTACTCACAAGTCCTAAGCTAAGAACTTTATGACAGTACTGCAGAAATTACATAATGCAGGTAACATATAAAATTTCTAATACAGTAAAACCTCATTAATTAAAAAAATCAGTTGATTTGAAATACCATAGATTTAGCAGCATGTCACCCCTCCAAAATCCAACCCCTGTAGTGCCTGTTTAGGAGGGGGGTAACGTCTATAGGTGGCTAACAGCGGCAAGAGTTCACCCAAGCCAAGGCGTGAGGCATCATGCCAAGGGCTGCATGGCACTAGGGTGGCAATAGCAGTGCCATTAACGATCCCCTTGGGGCACCAGGCAGCACCCCATTGTATTTATGCCTTCGTAAGGGGCTCTGTGGGTGGTGACTGTTATTTCCCCATTACTCGTGGGACTCTTGTGGAGAAAACACTAAATAAAAAACCTATCAAACGCAGGGACGCTGTGGTACAGAAGGACCTGCCTAGTTGTGCTCAACAGGGGGCAGCCAATCTGGCGAACCACCCCATGCAGCTGGTATTCCCAACAAACCTAGGGATATTGAGCATCTGACAAAAGTTAAGGACAAACAGGCACAAGATGTCCCAAAACTGTAATTTATTCAAATTAATCTGCATTATAGCAAGGCGGCGATGGCACTCCTTTGCCGAAAACTTGCTATAGGGGAGATAGATATAGCACTTATTCAGGAACCCTGGGTTTATGGGGACCGAATAAGGGGGTTACACAAGATAAGGGGGGCATTCTTTTCTGCTGGACCTGGTATTGTTCCTAGATCCTGCATTTTGTCAGGAACACGGTTCATACATTTCCACTGTCAGAGCTCTGTTCTAGGGATGTGACAATGGTGAGGGTGACTTACGTTAGATGAGGGAGCAAGAGGGAACTTATTGTTACCTCGGCATACCTACCCTATGATTCAGACGAACAACCCCCATCAAAGGGGTTAAGGGAAGTCGTTGACTACTGCAGTAGGAATAAACTGCCAGTACACACCACATTATATGGGGGAGCACGGACCATCAATCCACCAGGAGAATGCATAATGGAATATTCAGTTAGTAAAAATTTCAATATTCTTAATAAAGGTAATGAGCCTACTTTTGTAATTAGTAACAGGAAGGAGGTTATAGATTTGACAATAGGGACTGACAAGATAGGGGACCTAGTGAGTAAATGGCATGCATGTGACAAAATCTCTTTGTCAGACCACAGATACATAGTATTTCAAGTGGGTGACCTGGAAGTTACCAGGTTCACATATCACAACCCCAAGAGAACCAACTGGAAATCCTATCAGGAAGACCTATAGGTAAATCTAGGGGTTGTACCAAGAGTTATACACTTGGTGCGGGATGTAGAGCTGGCTGTTGATATGTTGCAACAGGCCATCCTCTTGTCCTATCACCAAAACTGTCCAGCCAGGATGTGTTACCGGACAGTTTGGGTTCGAGTCCTAATCATCGTCTTGGTACACATCATAGTATTTTTCTTCGGTAAGATAATTAGAAAATCAGGCGTAAGAAGATGCAGCCATAAACTAGGTGGGGGGAGAGTAGTTAATGATACTAAATGGACTTAAAGACTTTTGTAATTTCCCATGTTTTCTAATAAATCTAGGAAACAGACACTATGTTGAGAAACCATTATACACGAAATTAAACCTCCGTAAATTTTAGTAGGGAAGCTACCAGTAGTGCGTCATATAAATAGCCATCTGTAGAATCTTAACTGCGGAGATGGGGTTTTCAGAAGTTAATTCAGGGATTTCAGCGCGGGGTTATTTGACCAATCAGGTTACAGGTAGTTAAAAAGTTTAAATTCGGCCTATGAGATTTTGTTTCAATTTACATTTGGACCAATAGGATTACTGTTGAGTTACGAGAGCAGAGTAAGTGTGATGGGAAGCAACGCGAAATATATGAATAGAGGACTTCTTTGTTTGGCATCTAAAAGCAGTCAGACGCAAATTATTTGTGCTCTGTGATTTTCGGCGATATTACAACAAAAGGTTAATTAGAAATTATTATGAAGTGAAATAGTGTGAGAACATGATGCTGAGGAGTGACTGTGTTAATAATAATGTATTTCGGTACATCTGAATGCAAGAGTAAACTTATCATTTAACATATACTTGATGGAGTGGAGTGATAACCTGGTGCGGTTGGTTTTAAAGTGCTGAGTTTAAGATAAATTTCAGAAGTGAACTATTTGTTAAATTTGGGACGTAAAAGAAATAATAATTCCTGACAATAAACAAAGAAAGTACTTAAAATACCAGTGAGTTTTATTTTAAGTGCAGCGTGGAGTGTAGGACAGCAATCCGTTAACGTTTCACACGACAATAATCCCTGAAGATGAGACCTCACGCCTACCGAGCCTGACTAGTTCGATTACCACTCCTGTGAATTCCGTCTTCTGCGGAAACACATCATCTAGAAAGGATGGTAGCAGATGGCTCTCTCGCCAAGGACAGTTCCTTGGTGGAACAAACAGTTGAGCCACACTAAAGCTTCAACAAGATGGCTTTTTAATCAAGCTAAAAGGACAGGTGACTGGGAATCATATAAGATGGCCCTCACCTCTTACAGCAAAGAGTTTAGAAAAGCCAAACGGTCCTTTTGGAGGGAATACTGTCAGGGGATCGAGGATGTACCTGACAGGGCCAGACTCATGAGGATCATGGCCAGTCAGTCGGCCAACAGGGTGGAACATATTAAACTACTCGATGGCTGAAACACACAATCTGCAAGAGAGACCCTGAGGGAACTATACAGAGTTCATTTTCCAGGGTCTGCTGGAGAAGTAACCTTGGAAGGACAGGGGCAGCCAAACCTGAGAGCATTTGCTGCTCACAGGGAGAAATGGTAACTGTCTAAAAAGGTCTTTGTTCAGTCTAAAATAAGATGGGCAATTAGCACATTCAAACCATTTAAATTGGCAGGGACTGATGGAATTGTACCTGCTCTCTTGCAATAAGGAGTTGAACACCTAACGGCTCATCTGTGCCATATCTTTAGAGCCTGCCTAGCAAGAGGGTAAATACCCAAAGCTTGGAGACAGTTTATCCCTAAACCCGGGAAGGCCAACTATACCGAGGCTAAGGCATATCATCCTATTAGTCTATCGTACTTCATGCTGAAAACGATGGAAAAATTGGTGGACAGGCATATTAGGGACGAGATTTTGGGACTACGTCCCCTACATCGATACCAATTTGCGTACCAACCAGGGAAGACCACTCAAACTGCACTGCATCATGTGATCACACATATAGAGGAAGCAGTGGAAAACAGCAGTTACACTTGGAGTTTACCTAGATATTGAGGGAGCTTTTGATAGTATCTCATTTGACATCATAATAAAGGCTGCCAAACGGCATGGGCTTGGGGACACAATCTGTCGTTGGACCGGCTCCATGCTGGGTAGCAGGAAAATCACAGCCACGCTTACAGGAGAAACTCTGGATGGGTCTGTGGCCAGGGGCTGTCCGCAGGGGGGCGTTCCATCGCCTCTGTTGTGGATGAACTCGCAGGAGGACTCGATGGGAATGGCTACTATACACTGGGGTATGCAGATGACATTGCTTTATCCATAGAAAATTCCCAAACACTGTCTCAGAGCTTCTACAAGAAGCTTTGAGTATGGTACAACAGTGGTGTGATAGGACTCAGCTGTCTATGAATCCACAAAAGATGGTGATATATACAATTCACCCGCAAGAGAGATTTAAGGGGCCTAAACGAACAAACACTCTTCGGACACATTTTGCAGCTGACTACTGAGGTTAAATACCTTGGACTTATTTTGGACAAGGGATTGACATGGAAGGCACAGCTGAAAAATGTGATGAGTAAGGCCTACAGGGCCTTTTGGACCTGTATTGGAAAAACTTGGGGTCTGAAACCCAGGGTTGTGCTTTGGATCTTAACCATGGTGATCAGATCCGTATTGGCCTACGGCTCGGCGGTTTGGTGGCCAAGGGTCAGATAAAATGTCAGCAGGACAGAGCTCAGTAAGATACAGAGATTAGCCTGTCTGGCTATTACAGGGGCGATGAAGACGACCTCAAAAGCTGCATTGGAGGTCCTCCTGGGACTTCCTCCTCTTCATGTGAAGATTGAGGTGGAGGCCCAGGCACGGATCTACAGGTGAATCTGTAACCAACAGTGGAAACCTAAATCCACTAACTTTGGTCACGCCAAAAAATCTCGGGATATGGAGCACGAACCCATCCTACAGGTGGGTCTGACAGGATGCTTCCAAGATATATGAGTATATACCACAAGCCATTCACAGTCACGTGCCCTGACATGTGTGAATGGCAGAATGGGTTCAACCCAGACAAAAAAGGGTCCTGGTCTGGTACACAGACGGTCCAAGACCAATAAAGGCACTGGTGCTGGTGTGTATAGATGGGGCTCAAGAAGGGGGCACAGCTTCAGTCTTGGGCTCCACACCACGGTATTCCAGCCTGAAATATATGCCATTAAGGCTTGTATAATGGAGAACATAGAGAAGGGCTACACAGGAAGGAACATCTTTATTCTTTCTGACAGTCATCAAGGTCCTTGACAGCTTCCAGACAAATTCCAAATTAGTCTGAGACTGCCATCAATCCCTGGTGAAACTGGCAGAACATAACAGGATCCAACTGGTATGGGTAACAGGACACATGGGAATTGATGGAAATGAAATAGCTGATAAGTAGCCAGACACAGCTCCTCACATCCACTCATAGGACCTGAGCCTGCACTTGGTATATCTGCAAAGGTTTCCAGGGGGATGATCAGGGACTGGACGAGTAGGAAACACGAGGAGCATTGGCAGTCTATAAGTGGACAAAGGCACGCTAACGGCTTTCTTAAAAAAAAAAAACCCTCTGCAAAAAAAGCTGGTGAATTGCTCAATCTGAGCAGAAACCAGCTAAGAATAATGACAGGGTTGCTAACAGGACACTGTCATTTAAAAGGATACCTATTTAAAGTGGGGCTGGTAAACAGTCCCAAGTGTAACAGATGCAAGCAGGCATCTGAAAGGGCCTCATAAGTATTTTGTGCCTGTGAGGCTTTGGCGACACTTAGATTCAGGCACCTGGGTCATCATTTTATGAAACCAGGTGACTTTGAAGACATCTCTGTCAGTAAGATACTGCACTTTGTTCAAGGTGCAGGACTGCTGAATGAATAAGATAAAGCGTTGCACAAAAGATCGATAACGGCTGAAGTGCACGTGTCACTGTGGTGCCTGCCCTTCCGTATTCTATTCTATTCTAGCAGCATGTCATGTTCCCCAGCTTTAAGCTTAGGATCTTGTGTACTTCTCATTGCAGTTACTTCAAAATATAATTAATTTGTAATTCAAGGCTATGTAAGAGCACTATGATCACCAAATTTGAATTCAAAATATGTTATTTCCTGGATAGTTCACACAAACATGTTTTTTTAATGCTGTGCATTCCTGCAACACACCATAATTTTGAAAGCACTTGATCTTGAGCATCAGCCAACATTGGCTACTGGTGGATACTGTTAATGACAGCAAAAAATACACTCCACAATGCAGCATGACCTTTTTGCATAGGCAACCAAAATTCAGCTGAACATGCATGCATGCTGCATGTGTACCTAGCTGAACTTCAGTTATGTAAGACTGTCATGCTGGAATGTGGAGAGTACTATATCATGTCATAGACTCTGCAGAGGACAGACTACTGCTGGTATGTGTGAGTCATTCCAAAAAGTGTTCTACTGTACTAGTAACCATGCCAGGAGTGCTACCAATGTTCATGGAAAGAGTAACTGTTGCACCTGCTGTGTACTTCTATGAAAAGTAGGTTGAGATAGTGTTTTGAGTGGAATTTCAAGGTCACATAGATTGTTCTGGTAGCTCTGACAAATTTCTCGATGTCAACTTTTCAATCCCAACCACCAGTAACCAAAAGAAAAGTTCTGATGGCCCAGATGTGAGCATTATGCAAGTGAGAGGGAAGAAAAGAGGGAGGATATGCAGTCACCTGCAGTGTGACCAGCTCACCAAGATGCATTAATGGCATTTTCAGTGCTGGCCTCTCTCGTTAAGTTCAATTGATGCCAATGATAGAAGCATTAGTCACGCACAACTTCGAGATCTTGTGTCAAAATCATATAAGAACACTCTGATACAGAGCAACTGACTCTTATTTTAAGAAACACTGAAGTATGATCAAAGTTTGACAAAGATAAATTATTGTTTGCTCACTTGCATTTTAACATTAATTGTACTCCATTATGTAGCAGGCACTTAAGTAAAAGAAGGGTATCTTCTAATTACTCAATTCGTTAAGAAATTATAGCTTACAACATAATATCAGGAATTCAATCAACAACATAACAGGTAAGCAAGTATAGATTAACTGGAAAATTCAAAATTTCACAATTCAAAACCCTATTTTTCGATCCCAAGCTCTTCAAATTAATGAGGTTTCACTGTCTTGTGAGTTATCATAGCTTATTTCATTTGTGTGGAGGTATAATTGGCATATTGGTTACCTGACAAAAAAGTAGGAGATGCTAGTGTGAAACTCCTAAATGTAAGTAACAGAGATTCAAAAATAAAATCAATTCCTGTAGAACATATTAATACAGGGCCCTTATTTCATAGGACCCTAATTGTTCCTCACTTCCAGACTGCTTATGTTATACACCTGTAAGAACAGCTACAATAGTGAATGTGATGTAGCACTGGTAACTACTGCCAAAGGCATTGCACCATGTTTGTAACCAACAATGTCTTCCACATGATAAGGTACAAGCTGCTGTGCACAGGGACAATGAACCGACAGAGATCTCAACTGATAACTGCTGTACCTATTTTCAACACAAAAGATTACGTCTCAGACATAAACTATCATTCAAACACATCAAGCTTTTCTGATCTTTCCAGAGTCCATGCCGTGACATCTGTTGGGCATACACATCAACTATATGCTACAGTAATCTATAGCTGTGATCATGATCACAGAAGGTCTAATCATAGGAAATACATGAAATACATACAAATAAGTAATTTGCATAAAAAATGAATGCTGAATGGTTTTAAAATTTTCTTGAGAAACCTCACATTCTCATTCTCAAATCTATATACACTTGCAGCAATGTTTTCATACAGGATTGGGTAGAAATTGAACTTAGAACCATCTAAATGAGAATCAGATGCATTAAAATCAGATTACCAAGTCCCATGTAATAAGACGAACATGATCAACTACATGTTTTCATCAGCTGCAACTATTCTGAAATTTGATCAGTATTTTAATAAAGTCTAACCAGCATTGGCAATTTGTGCCAAAAATTTAAAGTACCATTTCTGTAACCTTACATTCATAACATACAAATTGAATTACTAGTCCTATGGGAGACAGGACACAGAAGAAATTAACTTTCATTTATCTACTAATGTTTACCCTGATACATGCCGTCACCCCCCCCCCCACCCACACACTTTCTTAATAAGTACATTAAATTCCCTACCCTCCCTCACCCCCCTTCCCAACTCACTACATTAAATTTATTTTACAAGAACAGAAACTAACTCTTACCTAGAGTATGTTCTTCACCACCTTTTGATAAATCCATGTGCAGGAGTCGATTCTTGTAACCTTGACAAAGAATCCCAATAAGTCAGTTCCACAGTTTCAATACATAAACAATTTTCTTCAACAATAACTGCATAAGAATCCAAGCAACAGGAAAGAATCAGTCCCTTACTTCTTGTTAGAGGTCTCCCATGCTCATGCAATGTCACTCCTCTGACTGCCATTGTTCCAGTATTAGTGCAAGCAGGCGATAATGATTTTTTTCTTGATGAAACTACATCAATTGCAGATTCTAGTGCACTGCATCTAAAATTTTCATTGGTTTTGCTCTTTCTCATGCCACGGGGAGTTGCAAAATATTTCTTATTTCCTGGAAATATGAAGAAAGGACAAGATGGTTCAAAGAAAAAGGGCAGAAAGACATATTTCACAGAGTACTCATCCAAATGTGTTTTGCAATTCTATGCTGTCTTTGACTGCAGATACACATCTATTATTGAAAAACTAATCACAATGCACAGTGAGAAATTATTTTCCTTGCACTTCATGAAAATATTAACAATAAAGGAAATGCTTGAAACAAAAACCTGCATTTGATAGCTATATTATTTAAGGTCCCACTTCCTTTGTACAAGGTACGCCAAAAGTCATAAAACCCTTACTGTAATTCAGCACGTTACCCAATTCAAGGATGATGTGGAAAGCACAGAAGATGTAAAAAGTGATCTCCCACTTCTCTGTAACACCAAATCATTCTTCCTATAATATTTGCAGATGCATGACAAAGTTGCCTGGAATATGGCATGTATGCATCTTACAGTGTTTTGATGAAGTTCATCCATGGTGTGAGGGTCATTCATGTACACTGTTTTAAGCAAACCTCACCCCAGGGAAAATCTGGGGATGTCAGGTCCACGGATTATGGAGGCCATAAATTCTTTGAAATCACATTGACATCGAAGAAATGCCATAACAGAATTTACACTTGCGCAGTTGCAGTTCTTGCTGCAACCAGCAGTCCCACTGAGTTTCATTACTAACTAACTCCACGGAGCAGAGTTCTTATTGATAAGGCAACAAGTCCTCAGCTAGTGAAGAAATTCCCTGCATTTTGTGGAACCCAGAGGTTCATTAATGCAGTCACAAGAGGCCACTACCAGTCGCTATCCTGAGCCATACCAATCCAGTCCACACTCCGCTGCCCCCATCCCACTGCTTAAAGATCAATTTGTATATTACAGTACAACCTCGATTATCCGCAATAAAGGGATCGGACCCGATTTTGGATAATTCGGCTTGACGTGATAAGGTGCAATAAAAATAACATTTATTCAGAAACATGTCTTATATTAATAAAGTTTATGGCACAAGAAAGTGTATGATATTTACAGATACAATACAGCACTACAAATTTCTACGAAAAAATCTGATATTTGAGTTTGATCTTTTTTTTCACAACGTTTTTTGGCTGCAATGTCCCTCCACCGCTTTATCAATAACATGTCGGTCAGTGCCGACTCCTCACTTACATAAACAAAACGTAAAGCAATCTGCAAAAACAAACCCAAATTCTTCAAAATCATCTCGCGGGAAAAAAAGAAAAAAGCTTCAGTGAAGCGAAGTTCGGATAACCGAGGTTCTACTGTATATTCCCAGCCATGCCTGGGTCTTTCAACTGGCCTTTTTTCCTCAGGTTTCCCCACCAAAATCCAGCATGCACCTCTCCTCTCACCCATACACACTACATGCCCCACCCATTTCATTCTTCCTGATCTGATCTTCAATATAATACTTGGTGAGGAGTACAGATCATAAAGCTCCTCATTATGTAGTCTACTCTACTCCCCTGTTACCTTGTCCCTCTTAGGCCCAAAGATCTTCCTCAGCACGTTATTCTTAAACACCTTCACTCTATTTCACATTATATTCTCCGTGCATTCTGATATCAAATCACAAATTAAAAACCAACAAATGCAATGTATATACTGTATCAATTTATAGCTCTTTTCATATACGCAACTTTATGATACCATGCGTTATATAAAAATAACTAAAGCACTGATACCTGTTCATATTTTCACAGGATATGTTCAACTCTAATTGGATAATCTGTACACCAAAAAACTGCCAAGAATTTGTAACAAACATATGTGGAAGATGCAATCTTAAAAACTTTTTAAACTTTTAACATATATAGATATATATAACATAAAAGATATACGCATCCCATACCCAAGATTTTATATGAAAAACAACAGATAGTGAATGTGCTTAATCTACTAGTGATAACGAAGTTTGTTTTATGTGTGACATGTTATGTTATTGGACGAAAATAATGGATGTTAAGTGTATGTAAACCTTGGATCCCCTGATGATGGCTTGGTAAAGCTGAAACATAAGTAGGGGCATTTGACTATATTTGTGAAAATACAGTGCATTTGTTGGTTTTTTAATTTGTGACCTTCAGTCTATGTTACTCTCTCAATGTGAGAGACCAAGTTTCACACCCATACAAAACAACAGGCATACCAAGACACATTTGTTACTGGGCAGCAGCACCTCATGGAAAATATGTGGATTTATGTTGCTCCACATCCTGCTATTCTGAATGTTGCCATAATTATCTACTACCGTGGAACCATGGTTTATCTGTAAAGACAATCTGATCCAAGACATCAACACCAATCTGGATGAGTTGCTGGAACCACTCATAGTAGAATACCCCTTTGTTTTTGTTGATCAAGCACCATGTGAATCCAAGCTTCAGATGCTTAGTGCGCCTCCAAAAACTGCCATAGTTCAATTCAGTCTGCTGGCAGTTTATAATTTTTATGAGTGAGGGGAAGGGGGTGTTTCATTGTATTGCATTTACACTAACATGGTCAATGCTTCATTAATGAGAAGCTATGGACAACTGGATTACTTCTTGTTATTAATGCTGCCAATTTAATGAATTGAATTACCTGTAACATGGAACTCCAGAAAAGCACACATAAATTACTTCTGGCACTCTGCATACAACTTTCACATGAAGTAATTTACAAATACCTTAACACCTGCTCTGATGATGAACATGTCACTGCTTCAAATGTCCTGACTTGACTGGCACAAGAAGCCAGCATCTCTACATCACAAACACAACATCTAGTGACCAATATGCCAGTGTAGATGGACGTAAATAAAACTCATACTTCGATAAAAAGAACCCTATCTTCCAAAGCATTTGTGTGATTTCTGGCTCACCGGTACAATGAGCTGTTTTCAAGAAATTTAAAGTAGTTAATTTAAACTTCATATATTGTACAACTTATACTTTATTGAGGCAAGTAAAAATAAAATTTTCTGACAGCTTTCAATGTCTACAAACAATACCAAATTTAATATAAATCTGATAAGTAATTTTAAATTTGGAACATGCAGACAGACACAAACTTCTCTGATCCCTCCAGTAAATGAAATGGATAGAAAATGTAACTAAGGCCACTTTCTTTTTCAGAAACTGTAGCAGTGTTAAAACAAAAGTTGTAGCAAGTTTTCTATTTCTTGAGAAGTTCCACTGACACACTGATACTACACTGCACTCATATTATAACTGTCATTTGTAGGTGATCCATGTTGTGATTACTGACTGCAGGAAATTTAAAAAGTATGACATAATTGCCTTCAACAGATAACATTTTTTGTGAAAATCAATCAATTGGTCCAAAACTTGCCGGCAGACTGGTGGGGTGGGGGACCAAGTACAAGACAGCACAATGATTCCATAAGCCTAATTTCTATGCACAAGAATACAGTGTGGGGGTGGGGTGGGGAGGTACAGAAGAAAAACAAGTGGTTCATCTATAAAATAGATCGACTGCAGTAAAAGCTGGAAGTTTCATGGCTCAATAATTAGGGGCATGATTCCATTTCATGCACACTGTACAAATGCATAACAGAAAGCAAAACTGGCTCAGAACACAGCATACAACTGTTATTATGAACAATGCAAACTGCATTATGAAAAGGCTCAGGGTATGTTTCAGTGGTTATGACAATCCTTTGGACCGAAGGTAAACGAACTTTTTGAATGGATGAATAAAAGACAAACAAGACCCCTGGTGAGGAATATGGCAAAAATGCCAAAGGAGGCAACATAATGTGAACAGTTCTGCCCACACATGGAAGTGCAGAACTTACAAGCTTTAAAACCAGATTCTCTGTGAAAACATTAAAACTTAATAAATTGCAACATACCTTTATGTGAATATTCAGCTGCTGAAAGAGGAGAATCATCTATATCTTGTTGAAACACTGTCATCCTCAGTTTTGGAAATCTGGGCTCTGATAAAAAAAATTAACACGGTATACAGTAAAACCCCGATTTAATATTCCTGCATTTAGTGAAGCCCGGATTTAGTAATGATTTTTTCATGTCCCGACAATAGCTCCACATAAACAATAAAACTCCATTTAATAAAAACTTCGATTTAGTGAAATATATTCTAATCCCCAAGCAATTCATTGAATAGAGGTTTTACTGTATATAAGTCAGTGTATAAGTTTGTAACTTGCCTGTTTAAGTTATGCAAGCCTGTGGCTTCTTAGTGGCAAGACAGAAAATTCCTTCAGGTGAAAGAGAATAAAAGTTTCTCACAAAATAAACCACTATTTAGCAAATTAGTTTTATGTCACAGTCTTGTGAGTCATCTGCATGTCTAAAGTGTATCTGACCAACCAATTAAACTTCCAAAATTGCAGTTAACGTTCATTGTCTAGGAATAAAGAATTTAAATAGTTGGTAGTTGGACTTGAGTGGGGGTAATAATGATATTACTGAACAAATACAACATTTGGAGACCTGGACCATGTACTGCTAAAGCACTGCAACACACAGCCAGTAAAGGTTCAACATCAAACATTCATCAATTACATAGAATGTTCTCTCTATGATATCAGCAATTAGAAGATTCTCCACATTACTTATATATCAATTAAGGAGTGAAATAAACATCAGAACACTAACTGTAACCTAATCCATTCTCTTGCACAATCCAATTCTACATATGATACACAAATTTTCTAATGTATACATGTAGAAATGCTTATAAAGAAGGTACATAACAAAAATAAAGAGTATTTAATAAAGCACAGCCTGTTTCACATAAAATGATTGTTTTGTCTACCATTTTGAATGTCTAATAATACAGGATATCCATATGAAACTTTTATGACTTTGCATTAGCATAACTTCCAAGTAGCATTGCATAAAGCAACACAGTTCTTAGGGTATGGTAAAGCAATTAGAGAAGTTTATTATAGCACAATGCTTTTGCATTCCAGTTGGTTACAAGTAACTGAGAAATGCCAATAATGATTAAACCCCATGATGAGGTTCAGTGTGCAGCATCATTTGGAGACGAAATAAGATGTTCAGGTGCACCGTAAATTTCAAGTGAAATAGCAAAGAACAGCACCAAGTAGACCATAAATATGTAAGTGGCACAAGAAGTCTATGGTCAACAGGATCCAGGTGTGTGAGCACAAGTGCTGCGGATGTGGAATGCAGATACCACATTCAACAGTGTTCAGGGTGCTACGCACCCAGGTTGTCATGCTCCATCTTCCAGATCCTAAGTTTGTGGCAACTGACTCTCTTGGCAACATGGAAGGTAGCTTCATTAGGGAATATTACATGCTTTAGAAACCCATTGACCTCATCCAATCACTGCATAATGTCCATAGCAAATGCATAGCATCGTCAGCACTGAGACTGACAGCCTACACATGTTAAATCTTGCACGCATGCAATTTCCAGTGAACTGCAGAATGTGCTATTTGCACTTCCCTGCTGTACCTTTACATTTATTTCTGTTGACTAAGCACAAATAATTCTTGGACACATTCCACATTCTCATGAGTCATGAAGACTCCAAGGAAGATAACAAAGATGCTAAGTGGAAGATTGGAGGAAGCCAATTTCAGACTCAGTGACAAAGTTCTCAGATTTTGTGAATGCAGTTAAACCACTATGACTGTTGAGGAAATCTGTCAGTGAACGAAAAGTGGAAATTATTAAGAATGTGGTGGCAGTGATGAACAGGCATGAGGAATTCCCAATTCCATCATATGGTGAGGCAGTCAGGTTTTGAATTTGTCAGGAGATAGTTTGGCTCCTCTGAGATTAGCAATGCCAGTTTGAGCACACTTGAATATTTGAATGTACCAAACCCACCCACAAAGCAAACATCACTCCTCAGTTATCTTAAAAAGTAACATTCCAGGTGCATCTGTGTGTATATATATATATGTGTGTGTGTGTGTTTGTATGCAACTCATTTTGTATTTACACTTTACTCGTAGTGTTTGACTCTTCTAAATGGAGTCATGTTTTAAACACCTGCATAATGTTTTCTTTCCATATCTGCTGACAGACGAATGGACTCTGAATATCTTATTCAGAGAAATCCCGGTTTTAGTTTGTTTTTTCAAGTTTATTTTTTGTGTTCTAGTCCAATAAAATAAATATAAAAATACAAACATAAAATGGATTGAAAAAATAAATCAGCCAGTTAACATCTATAGTGAATATAGTTTTTTTCTAATGACAGCAGCAATTTTATGTTTGATTCTAACACAACCCACATTTAAGATACTTCTTGGTTTAAGACATGGGCCAGAATAGCATAGTCGGTATAACGACTCACAACGGGTTGGACAGTCCGGGGTTCAAATCCTGGTAGGGGTTTGATTTTCCACACCCGTCCAGACTGGCTCTGGGGCCCACTCAGCCTCCTGTACAATGGGTACCGGGTCTCCTTCCCGGGAGTAAAGTGGCTGGCATGTGGCGTTGAACACCCACCCCCATCTAGTGCCAAGGTTAAAGAAGGAGTATAGCTATACCTCTCCTCTCCCTCTGGGCATTCATGGCCTGTTCTAGGGTGAAATTTACCTTTTTTTTTTTACTTTGGTTTAAGACACATACAGCTTGTCCCCCAGAAGAACCTTAAAATGGGGGTACTACTGCAACACATAGTTCCAAAAATTGTAAATATCTTGATTTTGGTGCTTGATAAGTATATTTTCAAAAGTGTTGCAACAAACATTTAATAAAGAAGTTTGGATCATAATATAAGGCATAAAACCCCTCATATTCTTACCCAGTCCACCATGTTCAGACTATGTCATCTTTTCACTGTTGCAAATTATCATAGCCAGTACTGAGCGTCACCTCGTAACAGACACTCACTAGTATTGTGGTTCCAGCGTACTCCCTTAAAGCCTACATGAAACCAGATGGAAGCATAGCATGGCAGCCACCATCCAGTGCTGTACCATCTAGCAAAGGGCCTACAGTAGACAGCAGTGACTGCCATATCAGTAAGTGTAATTAAAAAGAATGTATTAAGAATTATGAATAATATTTCAATTTTTGCCCATTCTAATGCACTCATTTGGTAGGAATTTAATGTGCAACTATAAAATTAACTCTCTTGTGAATACTTCCACATCATTGCACTTCAAGATAGATACATTTTGTTATTATTTGTTTAAGATACACATTTTTCTTACAATAGTATTTTTCATTCAATAAAACTCTTTCCTTCCTCTTCTTTGTATTGGCTACCTACATATTTTATTTTACCATAATTCAAACAGCTTATCCTTACTTTTGGGCAAATGTGGGCTGTCTACAAGGGTCACAGTAACCATGTTCAAGTCTTCATGTCCAACACCCATAAGGCAATTAACCGCTTCACGCTATAATAAAAAATAAACAACACAAAGAGCTGGTAAACAAGTATTTAAAAGACAAAATATTTTTATTTGACTGTCCAGTCTCCATCCATACATTTCGATTAAATACAAATCAAGTAAAATGTCTTTCCACAAAGTACCACTTTCTTTAACATTAGTTAGTAAGGTTTGGTCTATGCTAGGGCTCATCAATCCCATTTGGATTCAACTACAGAATACAATATTGTTACCCCACAACAACACATCTCAAATGCACATAATTATTACATTAAATAGAGAACTTCACAATATGGCACTAATGCAATCATAGCAAAACCCCAAACAATACCTGTCTGCTATCTCACCAAAGCCAAACAAACTATTCTAACCTGTGAATAAGTTTGGGTTTTATTTAAGATCACTTGTTCCAAAAAATATTTTTCCACTGTTCACTCATTTCTGAATTAGTCTCAAATGAGAGAAAAATATTACACCCACTTATTACCTCAATGTTAACTTCTGGTCTATGCTAACGATGTTAATCTATTGGGTGAAAATATGCATACTATAATGAAAACACAGAAGCTTTATTAGTAACTAGAAAGGACACTCTTGAAGTAAACACTGCAAAAACTACATATATGTTCATGACTTGTGAACAGAATGCACCAACATGAAGGTAGCTAATGATCTGAAGGTAATTCATCCCCGTTGTGCTCTGAATCAAATGTCTATATATCCCAGTAAACAGCAACAAGTTTCCACTTATTACAAGCCATCATCAGGCCTTCTGTTTTAAGAACCATTCAATAATAACTTATGACTGCAGTTAGGAAAGAGACCTCTTCCTTTACAAAGTATATCATAGGAATATATTAAGAAATTACTAGTAAAAAGTACAAAAAAATTTTATTTACAAAAATATATTAGGATTAAAGGGGTTTTAAATACATATTACCCTTTTTAACTAAGCAATTGTTACATACGGCATTGTGTATGACTGTTTACTGGGAAATATATACACTTGATAGCTAATAAATCCTTTTAAAACATAGCAAAGTTGATATATTTAGGAACAAAAGTAACAAATAAACAACTCCTGCATGAAGAAATTAAGAGAAGATTAAATTCAGGGAATGCCTGCTACCATTCAGCTCAGAATCTTGTCTTCCCTTTTGCATCTAAAATAATAAAGATTAAATAAAATATACAGTACTACAACCTTACCTGTTGTTTGATATAGGTATGAAACACACGCCTCTCACATGAAGGGTTAAACATAGGATAAGGGTTTCCAAGAAAAGGGTGCACAGTAAGACAATTAGCCTAAAACGAAGTAACTGGAGAAAACTGCATATTGAATAGCTTCATGATTTGTGCTCTTCACCAAATATTATTTGGGTGAACAAATCGAGGAAAGAAGAGAAATGAATACAGGGTTCATTGTCCTAACCTGAAGTAAAGAGACCTCTTGCAACACCCAGACATAAATAGAAGGGTAATATTAAAACAGATCTTAAAGAAATTGAATGGGAGGGGGTAGAATTAGTTATTACCTTGCAGGTCCAGCACTGGGAAATATTCTTCTCTCTGGCAAGTCTTTTCAGTTCCTTAAATGTCATATTTTCCAGCTCCGATTTAGTATACATCTTGCTATCCTGTTCGCAATAGCAAAGTACAATTTCAATTTGGCACTCACTAAACAGAAAATTCAATTTAATTCAATTAATAACTAGTTCAAGGCACACAAAGCACACACTTCCTACCTTACACCGACAGTTATAACAACTTTGCTTTCACCATTGCATTCAAAATCTGTGCCCAAGCCAATGAGCAAGTCCAAATCAGGAGCACCAACGGCAGCTGTCGGGCTATACCGTATGGATTTGAGGTAAAGAGACTAAGATACTCATGAGTAAGCAATAAAATCAATAACAATTTAAAACATATATTACACACGTAAAATACTTGCAATTATATTAGTTGTATCTAAATTTTTTCACTAATGTGCCTGGAAGGTTAAAGCCTCACCGTTGCCGTTCTGAAACACGAATTCGAAATATGATTGGTTAAACAGGAAGTAAATCGTGCTATGGACCAAAACGGACCAATGATCGTGTCATTCATCGAACCACGCTTGTTTGCATGTGGTAGGATGTGTCGTATGTAAATTTATTTGTGAAATACAAGTGATGTGCCAGTGTTCACGAAACAAGTTGCACTGGCGAAAGTATGTGGAACATGTTCTGGATCTTGTGATAAGAGAATAAAGTTGAGTTAAACAGGTCTTTGAAGTGGGTAAGCTATAAATACCGAAATGTTTTTATTGTCGTGTTCCTTTAATGGTGTTTCTCTGAAGAGGGTCTGTTGCACGATCAATAGTTCGACCCAGCCATCAGTCGAATCTTCGCGTATTGTTATATGAACTTTTTACGTCTTCAGTTTATGCGGTTGTTGCTGTCGTCCGGTCTGATGTTATGTCAGTTGCAATAAATCGGTAGTATAAAGTCGGCTGCTGGTGCACACTTATAAATATTTGCCGTAACAGAAGATCTTTAATCCATTTCAGTGCTTAACCACCACCCCACTAAGAGACGTGAAGACATTATGGGAGAATATTACGTTCCATACATTCCTATCCTTGACACTAGAGGGAGGTGATTTTTCTGCTTTATACTCGCATGAAATAACTAACTAGGCCTCAGTCTGAGGAGCAGAGTCCTTCTTGTGAAGTTAATAAATAGGTCCTCCATTCTTCAAGAAATTCCCTGCATTTAATGGAACCACATGGTTCATTGCCATGTTCACAAGAGCCTGCCATCTGTCCATGTCTCAAGCCAGGTCAATCACGTTTACACCTTCCCAACCGATTTATTTAAAATCCATCTTAATATTATACTCCAATCTACACTTGGGTCTTTCAAGTGGTCTTGTTCCCCCCCAGGTTGCCCCACCAAAACCCTGGATGCACCTCTCCTTTACCCATACTTGTCACATGCCCCACTCATCTCATTCTTCTTGATTTGATCACCAGTATAATACTTCCTGAGGAGTACAGATCATTAAGCTTCTCATGCAGTCTTCTCCACTGCCCTGTTACCTCGTCCCACTTAGGCCCAAATATATCCCTCAACACCCTATTCTCAAACACCATCATCTCATACTTTATTTTAATATCACCGTGCATTTTTGAACATTAATACTGTTTTACACCAACCAAATGCACTTATTTATTTAAAGAACACTAAAATATTCTTTAAAATATTAGATAAAAAACCCCTTTCTTGTTTAGTTGTTGTATAGCGTGTTCTGTATCTATTATCAAGTCTTGTAGATAGTGTTTTGTACGTTTTTCGAATGCATAGTTCAATCCTAGTTGGAGTATTTGTGGTACTTCTTTGTTGAAATGTATATTGGACATGTTTGTAGCACGTGCATGGAAAGAGATGTTAGTTGTATAACTGTGTCCTTGTTTGGATTTCTGTGATTTTGTCTGTCGTAAATTGTTTAGTTTTTTGTAT